>OX451735.1:241581971-241676971 GCA_948472305.1 Vicia faba
AAAAACCCCGGCTTCTAACCAATAGTGATGGAGAAACCAAGTGATGTCCTTAAATCCATATAGAAACCCCCAATTCCACATTCCAGTGCGCCACCTTTATTGATGAATGATGCATGATGTGTTAGATGACCTAGTGGAAGGTATGCAGATGAAATGAGAAGTGAAAATTGCATAAGCCAGATAAAAGTAAAAGGATAGGACAAATTTGGGGTATTACAGACAAGCATAAGGTGTCTTCAAATGAATTTCCCTAGATTGTACCCATTGAAGACAAGGTTCCAAAGAGACACAACCTTTCTTTCATAATTCTTATCTTCCCTTTCTATGGATGTGATACCAATCTTTAATAATACTTTCTTTGAGTGATTTGTTAGCTTCCCCCTGATTAAGAAAGAAACCACTTAAAAGGATGTTGTTTGGTTTGTCCCTCATCAGATATCCAAGTTGACAACGTGCCAAAATCAGGTTGTAGTTGATGCTACCTTGTGTACCAAGAAGAGGTACATTGGGGAAAAATCTGCAACTATCGATGACCATCACTCCATCATAAACTTGATTATACCAGATAATATTATATTGAGTAAGGGACATGATCTTTCTGAGACCATCTTTATCCATCCTTGAGATCCCAAAAAGCAACAGACCGGGGCAAGTGAGAAATAAACCACTTGTATAACAAAGGCGCACAACAGGTAATCAAACCTTCCTTATAAGAATTCCTGATGTGAATGGAGTAATAAGCATCTCCAAGGAAAGTGGGAACTGGATTTTCAATCAAAAATATCCTAATGGATTTAATATCAACAAAATTGTTAATATTAGGGAACAAGAATAATCCATAGATGAGTAGATCGAGAATAGCCTCAAAAGCACCCATACTCTTCATACTAGCAAAGGAATGAGCTCTCTCCATCAAGAACTTAGCTGGTAACCAAGAATACCTCCCTTGGAGATCATATGAGCTTCAATCTCAAACTTCTTCAGGTGAACGAATAATGCAATAATTTAAGGCTTAGGATCTTCTTCCAAACCGAAGAATGAAACTTGATCAGAAATAGGTAGACCAAGAAGATAAGAATACTATTCTAAAGTAAGCGCGGGCTGATAATCCAGAAAAATGAAACACCGATACAACAAATCATAGAACTGGACTAAAGTAGTGAGAATTCATTCTTTCATGTTGGTACTCAAAAGAGATAGAAGTATTCCATATCTACCATTGAAAGTGTTGTACCCCAAAATTTTCCCTCTCATTTCTCAAAGGATCGTTCTGGACCCTCGGGTTTGCTTCTATCAAGTTTCGAGTCTTGGATTACAATTTTCTAAGAAAATCATTCATAAGGGAAAAATGGTCAAAAGCACACTGAAAAGTCAAACTTTGACTTTTAGATCAAAAATCAAGTTTTAATCAGGACATAAAGTTGGTTCATCAAAAATCAGAAGTCACAATTTACTTTGGAAAAAAAAATCAAAATTTCTAAACATTTAGAAAAAATTTTAAATGTTAAGAGAATATGATACTTCAGAACTTCTGAGCCAGCCTCCACGCAAGTGCAGTCAGAATTTGCAAACATGGTTCAGAACATGATTCTTCAATCAGAACATGACTCTTCAACATATGCTTCGATTAGAGCCTCACCCTTCAAGTCTCACTCTGGTCTTCTGTGATAAGAACATCACCAAATCCTAAAACCTCGTTTGAGCAACCTGCTGCACTGCTATAGCACAGTCCTGCCACCAGCTGCCACAACACTCCAAGGTGTTGTTGATCCAATCCACGCCTGCGTTTTTCTCAAACCCCATATTTTCACCAAATTAGGATACAAAAACTGTGATTAAAAAAATGGAACAGTATACCCAAAAGGTTTAAACCCCATTTGTTTTCCCCCCAAAACCACAACAAACTCACCTATAAATAAGTTTCTCCATCACACATTCAAGGGGTTGGCTTTTAGAGAGAGAGAATTGTCAAAAGAGAGAAAAGAAAATTGTGACACCTTCGCCAAAATCCAGAATTCCCAAACAGAAAACCAAACCTTTGTTCTTCCCTTTGGAAAAGAACATAATCTTTTTTCTTTTCCTTTGCTCTCGCTGACTCTAGAACATCTGAAGGAAGCAGCCCAAGTTCCAAGCACACGCTTCAGATTCAAGGTAAGTCTTTCTGACTTTGCATATTTTCATTTAGAGCATCCTTAAATAGTAAATATCATAGTATTGATGTTGGCCATATCATTTCATAAGTAGAAGAAACTATGGACTAGAACTTCTTGAATAAAGCTAGACTCATAATTAGAATTAGAACTTCTATAAAATACTGAGCTCTTATCCTTCTGATTTGCTATTAAGAACTGAATAAATTGTTGATGTGCTGATTAACATGAGGAAAGAGTTGAAATGTAACACAGAACTTATGGTTTCTCTTCACCGTTTTAACACGAAAACTTCTAGGATCTCTTATTATTTTAACACAGAACTTCTGATTTTCACTCACTATTTAACACAACAAGAACTTCAGAGTTTCACTTATTGTTTATCACAACGCAGAACTTCTGAGTCCTTCTCACTGTTTTAACACACCAGAATTCCTAGGTTTTTGCACTGATATGCTACGGTAATAGAACTTCTGACTTTTTACTCACTGCTAATACAACACATAACTTCTAACTTTTCACCCACTGTTTAACACGACTCAGAACTCCTGACATTTTGCTTACTTTCTAAACACCACCCAGAACCTCTGTTTTCTTTCCCTCTAATGTTTCTTGCAGGACCTCAGAGTGTATCAATCCAGAACTTCTGGTGCCCACTAACGTTTCTTTCTGATTCACAATGCGTCTGGCATCAGAACTTCTGATCCCTTTTTATTTGCTTTCAGCAGCATGTTAATTCTAACGGTAGGGGCTGTGATGATACCTAGGCTTGTGGCTACTCAACAATGAAATAATCAACAAAGGGTAGAAAGACCACAAAGGAAGTTCACCCGGATTAATATGACATTGACTAAGGTTTTACCCCACCTGTTAAAATATAACTTGGCAACCTTAAAGGAGGCTCCCAAGAATCCTAACACCACATCTCCTCAGTATAATCCAAAAGCTCGGTGTGCTTACCATTATGAGAGCCCAGGCCACGATACAAATGACTGTTGGGCTCTGAGAAACATGATACAGGATCTAATCGAAGCCAAAGAGATTGAGTTTGATGCCCTAGAGAAGCCTAATGTCATAACTGCTCCCATGCCCAAGCACAACCGTATTGTTAATGCAATTGATACTGATCTGTTTGTTACTTCTGTTGATGAAGTTTCCACTCCTCTCATGACTGTCAAGAAGAATTTGTTGCTAGCCGGTTTATTTCCGGGATATGGTGAAGGATGCCATATGTGTCTATCTTTGCCTTCTGGTTGTTATTTGCTGAAAGCATGCGTTCAATGCCTGATGGATAGTAGAGAGATTTTATTTGAAAAGACTTCGATTCCGATTGTCCTACATGAAGATGTTGCTATCATAACCATTTCTGCCAATCCTTCCAAGGTCTCCTCTAAAAGACGTGTTAGGATTACACCTGCTCCAAGAATTGCTCCGTTGATAATCACTTTTCCTGGTCCTATATCGTACTCCTCGGAAAAAGCTGTCCCTTGGAATTATGGTGTCAACTTTTACTATCATGGCGTCAAACAGGATTTGAAGATTGAAGAGGTTGATCCCGATATCAGTAACATTGTCGGGACCAACAAAGTTACCCGAAGTGGAAGGGTTTTCTCTCTCGAGATCCCCCCGAAGACTATTTCTAAGCTTATTGTTATTCCATATGTTTTTCCTACTAGTATTACTCCCATTCTTACTCCAGTTGTTACCCCTCCCGATGAGTCATTTGGGACTCGGGGCAAAGAAGCTATAGGCAAGCCTGCCTGGACGGAGGCACCTAGAAAGGGTGTTTTGGAATCCTCTAAGCAAGAAATGGAGGAAATTTTAAAAATAATCAAGAAGAGCAGCTATAACATGGTCGAGCAGTTGGGACAGACTTCTTCGAAGATATCAATGTTGTCTCTACTATTGTGTTCTGAAGCCCATGCAAAGGCTTTGATTGCATTTCTTAAGACTGCGCATGTGCCGCAAGAAACCTCCGCTGACCAATTTAAGGACTGTGTGGCCAGCTTGACTGCTGATAATGGGTTGGGTTTTTCAGATGCTGATTTGACACCAAAGGGGAGAAAGCATAATGATGCTCTGCATGTCTAGATCGAATGCAGGGGCACTACTATGGCTCACGTGCTAGTGGACATTGGATCATCGCTGAATGTTCTGCCTAAGAAGGCTCTTGATAGGCTAGATTATGAAGGCTTGACCTTAAAACCCAGTAACATTATGGTGAGGGCTTTTGACGGGTCAAAAAGAATGGTGCACGGGGAGGTGGACATCCATGTCAAAGTGTGTTCCCAGACCTTTGAATCCACCTTCTACGTGATGGATATCAGGAAATCATACTCTTATTTGTTGGGTCGTCCTTGGATCCATGAAGCTGGGGCTGTAACTTCTACGCTGCATCAAATGCTGAAGTATCCAGTGAAAGGGAAGATTGTCACTGTGCATTGTGAAGAGGAGTATATGGTAAGCCACCTGAACTCTTTCAGGTATGTGGAGATGGACGGGGAATTCATAGAGACCCCTTGTCAAAACTTTGAAGAGGTTCCTCAGGTTATGGAATCAACCGAGACCATCACTAGTGCACCGAAGATCACCAAATCTCCTTTGAAGATGGATTCTCTCAAGGATGCTAGAGCGGTAGTTGAAGAAGATGGGTGTACCAGTTAGGGACAGCTCCTTGATTTTCCTCATAAAACTGACAAATTCAGTTTGGGCTTTACTTCAGGAGCTCAAAGGGTGGTTCGATGTGCTCGGGCTGGAGGACCTCCCATACGCATCAACAATCGTGGGGTTAATGCTATAGAAGACAATGATGAGTGTTGTACCCCCAAAATTTGCCCTCCCATATTCTTCAAGAAATTGCCAAGTCATGCTTCAAAATTCCCCAAGGGTTGCACAGTTCAAGGGCCTCCTAACAGTCAAGATTAGGGTTTTGGTTCTGATCAAGAAAATGAAGTTTCCAAGGGTCCAATCAAGTCCCACATGCCTATAAACATGGTCAAGCATCCTCATACAAAGTTTCAAGACTTTCAGCATAAAATTGCACAGTCAAAACCCTAATTGCACTACAGTCAACTGTAGGGGCAAAATGGTCATTTGGCAGTCAAAAGTTCAAATTTTTGGTCAACATCTCATTTTGAAGCCACAAACATCATTTTATCAAGGCTTCATCATGATTCTCAAAGCTTGGCTCAAAAAAATCATCAAGATGCAAAAGTTTCCTTATTTGGACAGTTGAAAAAGTCAACTGTAAATTGACCAGGGCATAACTTTCACATGGATTATCAGAAAAATTACATCAAAAGCTCATTTTGAAGAGAAAGACATTTCCTACAACTAATCTTCATACTTCAAGTCCAAGAAATGCTCTCACAAAAAGTTATCAATTTCAACATTATAGGTCATTTTCAAAAGTCAACAAAAAGGGACTTTACGTCAAAGGCCATAACTTGAGATTGGTAAATCAAAATGACATGGGACCAAAGGCATTGGTTAGAGGACTCAAAGACCTTTCCAAAATGTCCAAGAACATGAGCAAAGTTTAAAAATTGAGCAAGTTATGCCTTGTGGAAGTTGGGAAAGTTTTGGATATTTTGAAAAGTCAACATTGCTTCAAATGACCTAAAATTGCTAATGGGCCTCTTTTTCTTCCAAAATTCATCATCCAAGGCATGTGCACGACCACTTGGCCCAAAGGGAAGTTTTTCTTCATTTTTACTTATTTATTTGGATTTTTATTATTAATAATTCATTTAAATTAATTAAAATACATGAAAAATATAAAACCAATGCAATCAAATCTTTTTGTGCATGAAATAGGTTTAAAAATTCGTGCATGATCAGATATGGAAGGAATTGAAGTGATTGGATATGATTAAGGTCAAAATAGCATGAAAAAAATATTTGAAAAGATCTTGGAAAATCAAATCTTGCAAATCATGAATGCCAAGGTTTTTGGTTGCTTTCTTTGACCTAATTCATTCCATACATAAGCTGGATCAAGACCTAATGCTCATTAACCAAAAAGCTGCGCAAGAACCTGAAGAACAAAACTTGAACTTTTGCTTAAAAATTCAAAATCTGAAAACACACTTGCAGGTCGATTCAAGCCAAGAAATTCATCCTATTACTTTCCTAGGACATCACTGAATCTAACTGGATAGGTTTCCACGTCCCTAACCCTTTGAATCGGTATACAGAAGTCAACTTTTTCTCATAAAAATGCATATTCGTGTTTTAATTTTGAGACATTCTCATAGCATTTTGTTTACATATTCATACTAAGCAATGTGTTCTGAAGCTAACCCTATATTCTAATTGCGTTTTTATGCACTATTGGAGAATCTGCCATTGTTGTTTTTTAGGGTTCTTAGGTTTTCGAATTAGGGTTTTTTGAATATGGAAAAATTGGAGCTTGAAACCTAGGCCATTCAACTCAACACGCTTGGACGAAGAGAATGAGACCATCGCGCCTAATTTATGAGGCCCCAGGGGCTAATCGTTATTTTCCAATAGGGTGTCTATAGGAACGGTGTAAAACCGTTGCTGATTGTTTTCTTGTTTCAGGAAAAATAAAGCCAAGGAAGAAGAAGACGAGGTGGCCATCCACGATTGGATCTTTTAAATTTTCGCGCGCAAAGAGCACTAACGCGTGGATTTATTTTATAATATTTGTTTGATATCTAACATACAGAAAGTGCGTTTGGAACGATTGGCAAGCGTGTACGTTGGTAATCTCCAGGACCTGGGTTCGAGCCCCAGGTCCTCACCCTTTCCATATTATTTTTTCACTAACATTCCTATGCAGTTCAAACCTTGAAGACCATCATGCACCCCTTGATCCAGATTGCCACGCGCCCACAGAAATTGATCCAGTGGCTCTGATCGGAGGAGCACCATAAGCCTGAGTCAATGCACCCACACGAGTCCTGGAAAAGTCCACAAGGCCAAGGATAAATGGGCTTGAATCACTACAACAAACCCTCCAAATTAGGGGCAGAACCCCCTAGGTTTGCAAACTTTTTTCATTCTTTGTTTTTTTTATTATTTTTACTTTCTTCCCATTATTGTTTCTTTTAATTAATTTAATATTTTCATAATATATAAAAAAAACACCAAAAAAATCAGAAAAGATAAAAAAATAATAAATATTTTTATTTTAGTATTTTTGTAAATAAATTGCATTAATTAATTTTAGTTATTAAATTAGGTTTAATTGTAATATTTTCCTTAATAAAAATCTAAAATAGGTAGAATTAGGATTTATAATCATTTTTATCCCTTTTTCTTTTCTTTCATAATAATTAAATATTTCCTATTATTTATTTTTATAATTAAACGGCATGTAAATAATTAGGTTAAGTATTAGGTCAAAATTTAATCTTTTCTTAATAAATAAAAACAACTAGAATTAGGGTTAGCATTTTATTTTAATTAGTTCTTTTTTTTCATAAAAATCATAAAATACAAAGATACCAAAAAGACAATTTCTTTTCCTTTTAATTTTATTAATTTAATAATCGTTTAATTTAATTTAGTTAAAAAGGGTCCAACGCCCTCGTTTCAACTTTAATTCCAATTCGCATATTTATTTTTTATTCTTTATATTTATGTATCTCTCCCAAGGCCATGTAACATTTTAATCTTTCGCATTTTTAATTCTTTATTTTCTGTCAAATCGGGTTCTGGAAATTTTGGCGATGTGGACCCGCGCCTTTGTAATAGTTTAGGAACTTTATATTTCTCGCAATTTTTAACTATTAATAATGACATGCAAGAATGAATGGTTAAATAAAAACAAACGCATAGATCACTTTGACATGAACAAAATAAATGCAAATGAACATGACACACAAATCACACACCACCCCTAGGGTACGCCTCACTGTTGCCTTGCCTCGAAAGGTGATCGTCGAGTAGAGGATGTCTTAGTAAGTCCTCATGATCCGGGAACCTGGCATGAGGGTAGCTTCTAAGGCGTCTTCCTATTGCTCTGGTGATCACCACGTCCCGAACCTTCGAATTGACCCGAACACCTCCAACGGTGGTGCTACCTACCTCTCAATGGTGGGATGGCATTACTTTAAAGGACATTTACACAGACGAATTCCTTAGGGTAGGTAGACGACTCTAGATACTTGCTCTAAATTCAAAAACAAATTCAAAAAATACTTTTCACACCAACACATTTTCAAAAAGCTTTCGAAAGCAATTTTTCAAACACTCTTGAGGACTGATACAAGAGTCGAACTGGAATTTTCAAAGAAACTTTTTAAAACCCACAATTGAAAAGCAAACAAACCATTTTTGAAAACACAAATGAGCAAGTATCTAAGAGCCCATGGATAACCATGGATAGAAAGGGTGCTAATACCTTCCCTTTCTATAACCTACCTCCCGAACCGAGAGCAATCTCAATAAGGAATTTTTCTGTGCTTTTGTCCTTTCCATTTGGAGAAAATAAAAGACGGTGGCGACTCTTGCTTCCGCGACATTTCGCGAACCAGCGTTAAACAGTCAGTTCCAGATCCACCGATCACAGAACTGGCGACTCTGCTGGGGAGACTTTGGAACTAGTTTTTAAAGTGAGGTGTACCTTAGGGCTAGTTCATAACTGTGTTTTCAATTGTATTGATTTGCTTGCTTTACTATTGTGGGTTGCATCGGAGTTAAATAGATCCTAACCCGGATCTGGGGATACCCTATTTAGGTAGCATAAGCTGTGAGGGACCTGTCCGGCGTAGACCGACACGGGTGAAGCAGTGGCTACGTTAGTGTGGCACCTTGGTCTGTACTGATATCCCTTATGTCGCAACGAGGAGAATATGGGTCTTCTGAGGAGTCATTAAGCACCAACAACCTTAGAACCTTAATTGACACAACTTGGCCATTAGAACAGTAGCAGTATGCTACGCCCATTGAGGCTAAACTCTCGTGATGGTTCTGGCCGCAAGAAAAGATTGCGATGCTGGAGTTATGACCGATTGAGGGTAGTCAATGATATTGGGATCCTCTAAGAACCCGGTTACTTTGATAGGACAGGTATGAACCAACAAACTGAAAGAGGGTAGTACCTAGACCTCATGTTGGCCTAAACTTTAGGGGCTTGCCTTGTGTGACTTGTGTGCCTTACCATGTTTGCCTTTGTATCTGTTTGTGGTGTGCTTTATCATAACATCATGACATCATGAGCATTGCATGCATCCTGCATAAGGACTGACCATTTCAAAGACAAGAGGGTTTCACCTTTGCTCTGTTTTGTAGGACATCATGATGTCTGCGCGAAGGAATACTATCCGGTTCAACTTTGTTCATTCACCTGAGTTGCTTGAAGAGTTGGTTAGCAGAATTCCAAATACCACTTCTTTCATTCAGAGGCATGGTTCTCTTCTCAGTTTAGTCACTGCAAAGCGGGATCAACAGTTGATGAGTGTTCTGACCCAGTTCTATGACCCTCTGTACCAGTGCTTCACCTTTCAAGACTTCCAGTTGGTCCCTACCCTGGAAGAGTTCTCTAATTTGCTTGGTATCCCTATCTTGGATCAGACTCCCTTTACTGGTTGGGAAAAGACCCTCAGGCTTGAGGATGTTGCTGCAGCTCTTCCCCTGACACATCAAGAGGTAATGGACAACTGGGTGACTAGAAGCGGAGTTAAGGGTTTCTTGGCCAAGTTTCTGATCGGTAAAGCTAACAGTTTCTGGAATGGCCTGGACTTTAGGGCATATGAAGACATCTTGGCTCTCTTAATCTATGGGTTAGTCTTGTTCCCTAATCCTGACAACTTCATCAATGTCACTGCCATAAGGATCTTTATGTCTCAGAATCCGGTACCCACTCTCTTGGGTGACATCTTGCAACAACTTCATGCTCGTACTACCCGAAGACGAGGAACCCTATGGTGTTATATCCCTTTGTTGGTGAGGTGGTTTATTTCGCACCTCCCCAAGTTCGTACTGAAGAACCAAGAAGGAAGAGGTTGGGCTCATAGGTTAATGTCTCTCACCGACAAAGACATCATTTGGACTTGCAGAGGTTTGGATGAGATAGCTATTATTGATCGATGCGGGGAATACCCTAATGTTCCTCTGATTGGTACCCAAGGAGGGATCTCTTACAATCCATGTCTAGCACTCTGTCAGTTTGGAAGAGCAAGAAGAGCAGGCCCCCATGAGATGTTGGTGCCTCACATCAGTTTTGAGTTTCAGGTGGATAGTGACGAGCTGCGTCGTAGGTTCATCAAGGCTTGGGACAAAGTTCATAAAGCTGACCCACAAGAGTTAGGGCCACGGACTTCTTTACCTATGGAAGCCTACTACAAATGGGTTCGCATCCGTGCTCAGAAGTTAGGTATGCCGTATGAAGCTGTCAGACCCATCATTCTTGAGTCTCCTGATAAAGATGGTGTTCCTCCAACTGTCCTTCCTCCTCAGATACCTACTGATTATGAGACACTGAAGAGATCTTGGTCGCAACTGCGAGAAGAACGGGATTCTTACCGGGAAAAATTCAACGAGCAGGAATTAAAGATCCATAAGCTGACAAAGCAGTTGGAGAATGAGCGAGCTCTGAATGCCTACATCCGTACTGAGAAGAGGAGACCATGGGATCAATAAGGAGCTCCGGATGTTCTTTTACAGTTTTATTTCCCTTTTTAGTATTTCCTTTCATGTAACGCCTAAGGGCAACCTGTTGAATAATTTCAGTTTCAAAGTTGAATCTAATGAAGTGTGTTCCTTTTTGTCTACAAAGTGGATGCCCGATTGTCTTTGAAAACATACGCATTCCATTAATCATGTGCATAGCAGGTTTTTCCTCTTTTCAGGTTGCTTACCGTTCTTTGCTGTTTATTTCAGCATCATGAATCCTGACTCATCCTCAACTGAGATGTCCATCAAGGCTCTTCAGGCGCAGAATGCGCAATTTCAGGAATTAATCATGGGTTTGGCTCAAGGCCAAGAAGAGCTGAAGGCTCTACTCCTGAAGAAGGAAAAGAAGAAGAAGAGAAGGACTGTTCTTTTCAGCTCGGGCCGAAGGTTTGGCAATACTCTGCAGAATGAAGAGGCTGGTTCTTCCATTAGCAAGAATACTCCTCAAGCAGAAAAAGGTCCTAGTCTGGTAGTCTCCGACAACGAGACTGATTTTGATGAAGAGCAGTATCCTCCTGCAGAAGACAGATACAAGCAACTGGAGGATAGGTTGAATGCTATGGAGATCCAACAGGTACCTGGGCTGGATTTCGGAGACTTGGGTTTGTCTACTGGTGTGATTATTCCTCGGAAATTCAAAGCACCATCTTTCACTAAGTATGACGGGGCGTCTTGTCCCAAGCTACATCTTAGGTCCTATGTTCGGAAGATTCAACCGTACTCAGCGGATAAGAATTTGTGGATCCACTTCTTCCAGTAGAGTCTTTCAGGGACTCATCTCGAATGGTTCTATCAGCTGGATGGGACCAAGGTTCGTAACTGGGAGGAGTTGGCTACTGCTTTCTACAAGCAGTATCAATATAATGCCGACCTTGCCCCTATACGTACCCAACTCCAGGGTATGTCGTTAGGTTCAAGTGAAGGTTTTAAGGAGTACGCTCAGAAGTGGAGGGATCTGGCTGGCAGGGTGCAGCCTCCGTTGACTGATCGGGAGTTGGTAGACATGTTCTTGGGAACCCTGTCTGGGCCATTTTTTAACCATCTTATCGGTAACTCGTCTGCAGGGTTTACTGATCTTATCTTGACTGGAGAGAGAATTGAGGCTGGGTTGAAGTCTGGTAAGATTCCAAAGGGTGCATCTACAGGTTCAGAGAAGAAACCCTTCAAAAAAGAGGCCAGTGTGGTGTATGGGCCTAGAAGGCAAGACAAACCAGAGCGCCGCCAATCTGTCAACGCATTACTGATTGCGAAGCCTGCAGCCGCTCCTCGGCAAGCTAACCAACCAAGGGCTGAGAGACCCAGAAGGGAATTCACCCGTTTGAGTATGACCTTGTCGCAGATCTTACCACAGTTGCTCTCAACCAACTTAGTAACCGTCAGAGAGGCTCCGAAGTTTGCAAATACTACATCTCCTAAGTACAACCCAAATGCTCGTTGTGCTTACCATTCTGATAGCCCGGGGCATGCCACTGATGACTGTTGGGCATTAAGGAATAAGGTGCAAGACCTTATCGACGCGAAAGAGATACAGTTTGAAGCGCCTGAGAGGCCGTATGTGGTTACTGCTCCTATGCCCCAGCATGGAGTAAATGCTGTTGACGAAGATGTTTACGCTGTTTCCGTGGATGATCTAGCTACTCCTTTGAAGACCGTCAAGAGGAACCTACTGCTGGCCGGTTTATTTCCGGGTTGCAGTGAGGGTTGCCTGTTATGTGTTGTTTCCCTATCTGGTTGTCCCTTGCCGAAGTTAGGCATCCAAAGCCTAATGGATAGTAAGGAGATTCTGTTTAAGAAGACTGCTGTTCAGTTGGTTCCGGTAGAAGAAATTTCTGTGGTTACCATCTTCAATAATCCAATCAAGGCTCTCCCGAAGAAGCCTGTTCAAATCATGACTGTTGCACCTGTGGTTATCACTGTTCCAGGGCCTCTTCCCTACGTATCTGATAAAGCTGTCCCCTGGCATTATGGGGCAGATGTGTATGTGAATGGGATCAAACAAGAATTCAACACTGGTGCCAGTATCTGTGATATCACTGGCCCAGCCAAGGTTACCCGCAGTGGCAGGCTCTTCTCGCCTGACATTGCACCGCCTGCTACCCGAAGACCCCTCCTTATAACACCTACAAGTGTACTTGTTCCTGTTGCTGATCAAGTTGTTTCCCCTGCTGCCGAGTCATCCAATGCTCGGGGCAAGGGAGTTGAAGACGAGCCTGCCCGGATGGAGGCACCGATACCTATAAATGCTGAGGCCTCCCAACAAGAGATGGAGGAAATCCTAAAAATTATAAAGAAGAGTGACTTCAATGTTGTGGAACAGCTAGGGCACACGCCCTCCAAGATCTCCATGCTCTCCTTATTGCTATGCTCTGAGGCCCATGCTAAGGCCTTGATCTCATTCCTCAAGACGGCCCATGTGCCACAAGAGACATCTGCAGTCCAGTTCACTGACTGCGTAGCAAATCTGACAGCAGACAATGGCTTGGGTTTCTCAGATGCTGACCTGACTGCAAAAGGAAGAGACCACAACGATGCTCTGCATGTCTCTATCGAATGCAGGGGCACTACTCTGGCACATGTATTGGTGGATACTGGTTCTTCCTTGAATGTTCTACCAAAGAAGGCTTTAGACCGTTTGGATTGTGAAGGCCTGGAATTAAAACCCAGCAATATCATCGTCAGGGCCTTTGACGGTTCAAAAAGGATGGTTCATGGAGAGGTTGATATTCCTATTTGCGTGGGCTCTCAGGTGTTTGACTCTACTTTTTATGTGATGGATATCCGTCCATCGTACTCTTGTCTACTGGGTCGATCGTGGATCCATAAAGCTGGGGCAGTGACCTCTACATTGCACCAGAAGCTGAAGTACCCCGTCAGAGGGAAGATCGTCACTGTGCAAGGAGAGGAGGAGTATATGGTAAGCCACTTGAATTCCTTCAGGTACATTGAGATGGACGGGGAGTTTATTGAGACCCCTTTTCAGCATTTCGAGGAGGTGCTTCCAATTTCAGCAGCAGCAGAAACAACGGTAGAAGAAAATGTTCCTTTGAAGATGGCTTCCCTGAAGGATGCCCGGGTTGTGGTTCAAAAAGGTGAATGTGCTAACTGGGGCAGGCTTCCCGACTTTACACAGAAAACTGACAAATTTGGGTTGGGTTTTACTGCAGAGGGTCAGAAAGCTATGCGGAAGGCGAAGACTAGAAGACCTCCTGTGCTCATTACAAATCCAGGAGTGAATGCTGTTGGTGAAGACAATGAAGTGGACGAAGCTGAGTTCAATAGCTGGATCTATCCAACGACTGAAGGCGGATCGACCAATTGGATTGTCAAGGACCATACTCCTGTTACCTTTGTTACGCATTAATAAACTTCTTTGTTTCGTTATTTGTAATAAACAATAAATAGACTCTATGGCCCGGTGTCTTACCCGAGGCACCGTGGTTTCATTTGTGAGGGCATATAAATTGTCATTTCATATATCATAAATGAAAATCTTGGACGTTTTCTCGCATTTCAAATCTTGTGCTCCTTTTCTGTCTTTCTTTCCTTTACATATATTTCAAAACAGCTGTATTTACACACACACTCGCTTATACAGGTTTCAATCCACTCTGGATCTCACTGATAACAACTCTGCTACTGCCAATTATGACTTCGAAAATCCGATCAACTTAGCCGAAGACGAAGATGAAGATGATTGCAAAGTGCCTGGCGAGCTTGCAAGACTGTTGCTTCAGGAAGAGAGGGCAATTCAACCACATGAAGAGCCAGTGGAAACAATAAACTTGGGTACTGAAGTAGACAGGAAAGAGGTAAAGATTGGTGCCAACCTAGAGCTCAGCGTGAAGCAACGGCTAACTCAGATGCTGCATGATTATATGGAGATCTTTGCTTGGTCCTACGAAGACATGCCCGGGTTGGATACCGATATTGTGGTCCATCACTTGCCAACTAAGGAAGATTGCCCTCCGGTTAAGCAAAAGGTCCGCCGTATGCGTCCAGAGATGTCTGAGAAGATTAAAGCCGAGGTTATGAAACAGTTTGATGCTGGGTTCCTTGCAGTGACTTCTTACCCTCAGTGGGTTGCTAATGTGGTGCCGGTACCAAAGAAGGATGGAAAGGTCAGAATGTGTGTCGATTACAGGGATCTAAATAGGGCCAGCCCCAAGGATGACTTCCCTTTACCTCACATTGATGTCCTTGTTGACAATACAGCTCAGCATAAGGTGTTCTCTTTCATGGATGGCTTTTCAGGTTACAATCAGATCAAGATGGCACCTGAAGACATGGAGAAAACTACCTTTGTTACTCAGTGGGGCACCTTCTGCTACAAGGTCATGCCTTTTGGACTGAAGAACGATGGGGCAACCTACCAGCGTGCCATGGTTGCTTTATTTCATGACATGATCCATCATGAGATAGAAGTGTATGTTGACGACATGATCGCAAGGTCCCAGACTGAGGAAGAGCACCTGGATCATCTGCAGAAATTGTTTGACCGGTTGAAACTATACAAGCTGAGGTTGAACCCGAACAAGTGCACCTTCGGGGTAAGATCTGGGAAGTTGCTAGGCTTCGTTGTGAGCGACAAGGGCATTCAAGTGGACCCTGCCAAGGTTAAAGCTATTCAAGAGATGCCAGTTCCTAAGACAGAGAAAGAGGTCAGAGGCTTCTTAGGACGCCTGAATTACATTGCTCGCTTCATCTCACACCTGACTGCTACCTGTGAACCAATCTTCAAGCTGCTGAAGAAAGATCAGGTAGTACGTTGGAATGATGAATGTCAGGCCGCTTTTGACAGAATCAAAGAGTATCTCCAAGAACCACATATCCTTATGCCACCGGTTGAAGGGAGACCTCTGATATTATACCTGACAGTGCTCGACAACTCAATGGGGTGTGTGCTGGGGCAGCATGACGAGTCTGGCCGAAAAGAGCATGCCATTTATTACCTTAGCAAAAAGTTTACCGACTGTGAGACCCGATACTCACTGCTTGAGAAAACTTGCTGCGCTTTGGTATGGGCTGCTCGCCGGCTGAGACAGTATATGTTGACTCACACTACCTTGTTGATCTCAAAGATGGATCCTATAAAGTACATATTCGAAAAGCCTGCTCTGTCTGGGAGAATTGCAAGATGGCAAATGATCTTGACGGAATACGACATTCAATACACAACCCAGAAAGCCATCAAGGGAAGTGTATTGGCAGACCACTTGGCACATCAGGCCGTAGATGACTATCAGTCAATGAACTTTGAGTTTCCGGATGAAAGCATCATGATAGTAACTGATTGTGAAGTACCTGGACCGGATGAAGGACCTGAGGAAGGATCCCGATGGTCTATGCACTTTGACGGAGCCTCCAACGCTTTGGGAAACGGTATCGGCGCTATAATCATATCACTGCAAGGCACTCATACTCCACTCACTGCCCGACTATGTTTCAACTGTACCAACAACATGGCAGAGTATGAGGCGTGCATCATAGGTCTCCAAGCTGCGATCGACTTAAGGATCAAGTTTCTGAGTGTCTTCGGAGATTCCGCTCTCGTGATCAATCAGATCAAAGGAGAGTGGGATACGAAACATCCAAACCTGATTCCTTACAGAGAAGGTGTGTTGACCTTGATCCCCCACTTCACGAAGATAACCTTTGAACACTTCCCGAGAGAAGAGAATCAGTTGGCGGACGCGTTAGCTACAATGTCTTCTATGTTTAAAGTTAAATGGGATAATGAGGCTCCCCGGATCATCATCTGGAAACTGGACGAACCGGCATACTGTTGTGATCTCGAGACTGAATTGGTGACTGAGAAGCCTTGGTACCATGAGGTGAAGAGATATTTGGAAGCTCAGGAATACCCTGAAGGTGCATCTGTCAACGATAAGAAGTTCCTGAGAAGGTTCGCGGCAAAGTTTTTCCTTAGCAACGGCATCTTGTACAAGCGAAACCATGATTCGACCTTACTGCGTTGTGTGGATAAGACGGAAGCCGAAAGGATCATGGAAGAGCTACATGAAGGGACCTTTGGTACACATTCCAGTTGACACACTATGGCTAAAAAGATCCTTCGGGCAGGGTATTACTGGTCCACAATGGAAGCTGACTGCTACCAACATTCTAGGACATGCCATAAGTGCCAGATTTATGCAGACAAAGTGCATGTTCCTCCAGTTCCCCTGAATGTTCTAACTGCGCCTTGGCCGTTTGCAATGTGGGGCATAGACATGATCGGTGAGATTAAACCTACGGCATCTAATGGGCACCGCTTCATCCTTGTGGCGATTGATTATTTTACAAAGTGGGTTGAAGCAGCATCCTATGCTACGGTAACCAAGACTGTTGTGGCACGGTTCATTCGGCATAACCTGATCTGTCGATACGGCGTCCCAGAAAGAATTATTACAGACAACGGTACCAATCTCAATAATAAGATGATCACTGAGCTCTGCGAGCAGTTCAAGATACAGCACCACAATTCTTCTCCTTACAGACCGAAGATGAATGGGGCTGTAGAAGCAGCAAATAAAAATATCAAGAAGATCGTGCAGAAGATGACAGTGACTTATAAAGATTGGCACGAGATGTTACTGTTCGCTCTACATGGGTACCGTACCTCAGCCAGGATGTCAACCGGGGCAACTCCTTTCTCTCTGGTTTATGGTATGGAGGCAGTCTTACCGATCGAAGTGCAAATACCCTCTCTCCGGATAATGAAGGATGCAAATCTGAACGAGGATGATTGGATCCAGACACGACTTGATCAGCTCAACCTTATTGATGAGAAGAGACTTGCTGCTATCTGTCATGGTCAGACATATCAGAAACGGATGATCAGGGCATTTAACAAAAAGGTCAGACCACAGGAATATCAAGTTGGGGATCTGGTAATCAAGCGAATCATCCTTCCTCAGAGTGATCCAAGGGGCAAATGGACCCCTACATACGAAGGGCCATTTGTGGTTAAACATGTGTTCTCAGGAGGAGCCATGATTCTAACCAACATGGACGGTGACGACCTTCCCCACCCCGCCAATGCAGACATAGTAAAAAGATACTACGCATGAAAAAAAAGACCCGCTAGGCTGACATGCCTAGGCAAAAATTAGGGCTTCCCGGCGAACCAAAAGGGTTCGGGCAAAATGAAGGGATGAAATGAAAAAAATCTGTACACCCGGCAAGTCGAAAACCTGAAAAGGCGGCTTGGGCAAAAATGGGTATCCCGGTGGACTGAAAACCCGAAAGGGCGGTTCAGGCAAAAATTAGGGATAAAAGCGTAATACTATGTCTCATTGGATCACTTTGCATCCAGAATCCGGTATCTACATCAAGTTCAGACGGCATCGATCAGTCAGCTTCATCTTCGATTAGGTCATCAAGTGATGAGACGCTCGGAGTTATAAAGGCAATAGCAGAGTTGAAACCCAGTGGGATCATTCACTTCACACAGCTGTTTTATTTTCTTTTGTACAAAATTTGTATAAACTCTTTTGTTCGGCGGCGTTCTCTTACTAGGACGTCAGCCTCTTGTACACAAAACGCCTATTTTCAGGCCAATCAAAAATCAATACAAATATATTTTTCAGTTAAACGTGCCAATTGTTTTTCTTTTCTGTTTTGTTTTGCGAAGAACGTCCAAGGTTCAATTTGTGATATATGCATTGACAATAATTTGCTAACTCATAAATATTTGCATACGAAACAAAGAATCAACTACAGGTAACATTAGAAACAGGGGCAATAAAAGAGTTGTCTAAGCAATCTAATTATTTTGTCCTCCAAGGTACCAAGGTAGGTTCAGCTAAAAAACATAACCAGTACACCTTAATTCCCCAAAGAGTACGTCAGCAAGTCAGTACACTCTCCCCGAGCGAAGTTATCAAATCTTAAGGAAGTTGGGTATCCTCCATCAGATATCAACATTCCCCAGCAGCATATATCCTTAACAAGCATCCCCGACAGTCTTGGTCTAAAGATTGTTCCCCGGCGGTACATCAAATATTCAAAGGAGTCACTTCCCTCGTAGTTCAAAACTTCCCCAGGAGAGTCCAATCTAGTTCCCCAGGAAAGTTGGAATTCATCTCCCCAAGCAGTAAGCTTATCCCCAGTAAATTCTGGAAGCTTATCCTCGCAGAGCGCGAACGCGTCGCCCGGCTTTATTCAAAGAGTTATTTCCTTACCAGGATATAACTGGGTTATCCTCAGCCAAGAGCCACGGAGAGATCGTCCTCGACGAAGTCCTCTTACCCCCAGCGAAGTCTATTAACACTTCCGATACAACAATGGTATCCCCAACAAGTTATTATCGACAACTCAACAAGGTATCTTTCTCCCCACAGAGTATTGCTTCCCAGCAAAATCGTTAGAGTACTTTCCTCCCCGCAGATTTATTCCATTCGCCAAGTTTATTCCCCAACAGAGTCATCTCCTCCTACCGGTATTCTTGCAATCATCATCCCTAGCGGAAGCAAAATCTATTCTCCAACATCAGCCCAGGAGTGACTTCCCGGCATCCGTCCAGGATTTACTTTCCTAGACGAAAGATACATTCATAAACATCTTCATACATTATAGCATGCATATACGCATCATGAACATACAATATCACTTATTCAGAGAGCATCCCGCATGTCATACAACATGACATCGCATACAACTAACGCTTGTCTTTTCAGGACAAAAGTACAAAAATGATTACCATCAATGGTCGCAACTAAAGATCCGATTCCTGAATCTTGCCAGGGTGTATCTGTTGATGACCAATTACCAGATCCGATTCCTGTATCTTGCCAGGGTGTATCTGAAGAGTTCGAGGATCCGATACCTGAATCTTGCCAGGGTGTATCCGTTGAAGACTAACATTACCAGATCCGATTCCTGTATCTTGCCAGGGTGTGTCTGAAGAGTTCGAGGATCCGATACCTGAATCTTGCCAGGGTGTATCCGTTGAAGACTAACATTACCAGATCCGATTCCTGTATCTTGCCAGGGTGTGTCTGAAGAGTTCGAGGATCCGATACCTGAATCTTGCCAGGGTGTATCCGTTGAAGACTAACATTACCAGATCCGATTCCTGTATCTTGCCAGGGTGTATCTGAAGAGTTCGAGGATCCGATACCTGAATCTTGCCAGGGTGTATCCGTTGAAGACTAACATTACCAGATCCGATTCCTGTATCTTGCCAGGGTGTGTCTGAAGAGTTCGAGGATCCGATGCCTGAATCTTGCCAGGGTGTATCCGTTGAAGACTAACATTACCAGATCCGATTCCTGTATCTTGCCAGGGTGTGTCTGAAGAGTTCGAGGATCCGATACCTGAATCTTGCCAGGGTGTATCCGTTGAAGACTAACATTACCAGATCCGATTCCTGTATCTTGCCAGGGTGTATCTGAAGAGTTCGAGGATCCGATACCTGAATCTTGCCAGGGTGTATCCGTTGAAGACTAACATTACCAGATCCGATTCCTGTATCTTGCTAGGGTGTGTCTGAAGAGTTCGAGGATCCGATACCTGAATCTTGCCAGGGTGTATCCGTTGAAGACTAACATTACCAGACTCGATTCCTGTATCTTGCCAGGGCACGTCTGAAGAGTTTAAAGATTCAGCTCCTATAACCAGTCAGGACACATCTATACAAAGCATCTGAAAACCAGATCCTGCAACATGTCAGGTACTCATTTTTCTTTTGCAGGTACGCAGGTTCTCGCTAAGGAATCTCTTACGCGACCAACATCTAGATGGCATCTATAAGCCCATCATCCTATTCATCAACCTCTAAATGGCATCTATAAGCCCATTTCCACCATCACTGCTACTATGTGAGCGCAAATTTCTGGGCACTCTAGTGTTCAATCATCTTCCACCTTCGGATTACGAAAGGCATGTCAGCCAATCTGCATCCTCAGGTCTAAGAAGATTGAACAGGGGCAACTGTTGTACCCCCAAAATTTTCCCTCCCATATTCTTCAAGAAATTGCCAAGTCATGCTTCAAAATTCCCCAAGGGTTGCACAGTTCAAGGGCCTCCTAACAGTCAAGATTAGGGTTTTGGTTCTGATCAAGAAAATGAAGTTTCCAAGGGTCCAATCAAGTCCCACATGCCTATAAACATGGTCAAGCATCCTCATACAAAGTTTTAAGACTTTCAGCATAAAATTGCACAGTCAAAACCCTAATTGCACTACAGTCAACTATAGGGGCAAAATGGTCATTTGGCAGTCAAAAGTTCAAATTTTTGGTCAACATCTCATTTTGAAGCCACAAACATCATTTTATCAAGGCTTGATCATGATTCTCAAAGCTTGGCTCAAAAAAATCATCAAGATGCAAAAGTTTCCTTATTTGGACAGTTGAAAAAGTCAACTGTAAATTGACCAGGGCATAACTTTCACATGGATTATCAGAAAAATTCCATACAAAGCTCATTTTGAAGAGAAAGACATTTCCTACAACTCATCTTCATACTTCAAGTCCAACAAATGCTCTCACAAAAAGTTATCAATTTCAACATTATAGGTCATTTTCAAAAGTCAACAAAAAGGGACTTTAAGTCAAAGGCCATAACTTGAGATTGGTAAATCAAAATGACATGGGACCAAAGGCATTGGTTAGAGGACTCAAAGACCTTTCCAAAATGTCCAAGAACATGAGCAAAGTTTAAAAATTGAGCAAGTTATGCCTTGTGGAAGTTGGGAAATTTTTGGATATTTTGAAAAGTCAACATTGCTTCAAATGACCTAAAATTGCTAATGGGCCTCTTTTTCTTCCACAATTCATCATCCAAGGCATGTGCACGACCACTTGGCCCAAAGGGAAGTTTTTCTTCATTTTTATTTATTTATTTGGATTTTTATTATTAATAATTCATTTAAATTAATTAAAATACATGAAAAATATAAAACCAATGCAATCAAATCTTTTTGTGCATGAAATAGGTTTAAAAATTCGTGCATGATCAGATATGGAAGGAATTGAAGTGATTGGATATGATTAAGGTCAAAATAGCATGAAAAAAATATTTGAAAAGATCTTGGAAAATCAAATCTTGCAAATCATGAATGCCAAGGTTTTTGGTTGCTTTCTTTGACCTAATTCATTCCATACATAAGCTGGATCAAGACCTAATGCTCATTAACCAAAAAGCTGCGCAAGAACCTGAAGAACAAAACTTGAACTTTTGCTTAAAAATTCAAAATCTGAAAACAAACTTGCAGGTCGATTCAAGCCAAGAAATTCATCCTATTACTTTCCTAGGACATCACTGAATCTAACTGGATAGGTTTCCACGTCCCTAACCCTTTGAATCGGTATACAGAAGTCAACTTTTTCTCATAAAAATGCATATTCGTGTTTTAATTTTGAGACATTCTCATAGCATTTTGTTTACATATTCATACTAAGCAATGTGTTCTGAAGCTAACCCTATATTCTAATTGCGTTTTTATGCACTATTGGAGAATCTGCCATTGTTGTTTTTTAGGGTTCTTAGGTTTTCGAATTAGGGGTTTTTGAATATGGAAAAATTGGAGCTTGAAACCTAGGCCATTCAACTCAACACGCTTGGACGAAGAGAATGAGACCATCGCGCCTAATTTATGAGGCCCCAGGGGCTAATCGCTATTTTCCAATAGGGTGTCTATAGGAACGGTGTAAAACCGTTGCTGATTGTTTTCTTGTTTCAGGAAAAATAAAGCCAAGGAAGAAGAAGACGAGGTGGCCATCCACGATTGGATCTTTTAAATTTTCGCGCGCAAAGAGCACTAACGCGTGGATTTATTTTATAATATTTGTTTGATATCTAACATACAGAAAGTGCGTTTGGAACGATTGGCAAGCGTGTACGTTGGTAATCTCCAGGACCTGGGTTCGAGCCCCAGGTCCTCACCCTTTCCATATTATTTTTTCACTAACATTCCTATGCAGTTCAAACCTTGAAGACCATCATGCACCCCTTGATCCAGATTGCCACGCGCCCACAGAAATTGATCCAGTGGCTCTGATCGGAGGAGCACCATAAGCTTGAGTCAATGCACCCACACGAGTCCTGGAAAAGTCCACAAGACCAAGGATAAATGGGCTTGAATCACTACAACAAACCCTCCAAATTAGGGGCAGAACCCCCTAGGTTTGCAAACTTTTTTCATTCTTTGTTTTTTTTATTATTTTTACTTTCTTCCCATTATTGTTTTTTTTAATTAATTTAATATTTTCATAATATATAAAAAAAAAACACCAAAAAAATCAGAAAAGATAAAAAAATAATAAATATTTTTATTTTAGTATTTTTGTAAATAAATTGCATTAATTAATTTTAGTTATTAAATTAGGTTTAATTGTAATATTTTCCTTAATAAAAATCTAAAATAGGTAGAATTAGGATTTATAATCATTTTTATCCCTTTTTCTTTTCTTTCATAATAATTAAATATTTCCTATTATTTATTTTTATAATTAAACGGCATGTAAATAATTAGGTTAAGTATTAGGTCAAAATTTAATCTTTTCTTAATAAATAAAAACAACTAGAATTAGGGTTAGCATTTTATTTTAATTAGTTCTTTTTTTTCATAAAAATCATAAAATACAAAGATACCAAAAAGACAATTTCTTTTCCTTTTAATTTTATTAATTTAATAATCGTTTAATTTAATTTAGTTAAAAAGGGTCCAACGCCCTCGTTTCAACTTTAATTCCAATTCGCATATTTATTTTTTATTCTTTATATTTATGTATCTCTCCCAAGGCCATGTAACATTTTAATCTTTCGCATTTTTAATTCTTTATTTTCTGTCAAATCGGGTTCTGGAAATTTTGGCGATGTGGACCCGCGCCTTTGTAATAGTTTAGGAACTTTATATTTCTCGCAATTTTTAACTATTAATAATGACATGCAAGAATGAATGATTAAATAAAAACAAACGCATAGATCACTTTGACATGAACAAAATAAATGCAAATGAACATGACACACAAATCACACACCACCCCTAGGGTACGCCTCACTGTTGCCTTGCCTCGAAAGGTGATCGTCGAGTAGAGGATGTCTTAGTAAATCCTCATGATCCGGGAACCTGGCATGAGGGTAGCTCCTAAGGTGTCTTCCTATTGCTCTGGTGATCACCACGTCCCGAACCTTCGAATTGACCCGAACACCTCCAACGGTGGTGCTACCTACCTCTCAATGGTGGGATGGCATTACTTTAAAGGACATTTACACAGAAGAATTCCTTAGGGTAGGTAGACGACTCTAGATACTTGCTCTAAATTCAAAAACAAATTCAAAAAATACTTTTCACACCAACACATTTTCAAAAAGCTTTCGAAAGCAATTTTTCAAACACTCTTGAGGACTGATACAAGAGTCAAACTGGAATTTTCAAAGAAACTTTTTAAAACCCACAATTGAAAAGCAAACAAACCATTTTTGAAAACACAAATGAGCAAGTATCTAAGAGCCCATGGATAACCATGGATAGAAAGGGTGCTAATACATTCCCTTTCTATAACCTACCTCCCGAACCGAGAGCAATCTCAATAAGGAATTTTTCTGTGCTTTTGTCCTTTCCATTTGGAGAAAATAAAAGACGGTGGCGACTCTTGCTTCCGTGACATTTCGCGAACCAACGTTAAACAGTCAGTTCCAGATCCACCGATCACAATGAGGATTCTGATATTGACAGCTGGATCTACCCTACTACCAACGGCGGACCTAGTAACTGGACGACCAAAGATTTTGTGCCAATTTCTTTTGTTCAGAAGTAATTGTCTTACTTGTTTTTCGAATTAGTAATAAACAATATAAACTCTATGGCATTGTGTCTTACCCGAGGCACAATGGTTTATTTGTGAGAGTTATTATATGTCTTTTTCATATATCATCAATAGAATATTGGACGTTTCTTGCATACAAATTTTGCGCTCTCTGTTTTTCTTTTCTGATTTTTCACTTTATCAATACAGCTATGCTCTTACACACACATATCAAACTGCAGATCCATGTCCACTATGGATCCCATTGATAACAGTTCTGCTATTTCCAGTTATAAATTCGAAAATACAATCAATCAAGCCGAGGACGAAGGTGAGAAAGATTGTGAGGTTCCTAGAGAACTTGCTAGGTTGTTACGATAGGAAGAGAGGGCTATACAACCTCATGAAGAGCCAGTCCAGACGATAAACTTGGGCACGGAGGTAGACAGAAAGGAAGTCAAGATCAGCATAAATTTGGAGACTAAAGTCAAACAGTGGCTGATACAGATGTTGCACGACTATGTTGAGATCTTCGCCTGGTCATATGAAGACATGCCTGGTTTAGACACTAATATTATGGTACATCGTATGCCGACTAAATAAGATTGTCCTCCGATTAAACAGAAAGTCTGTCGTATACGCCCTGAAATGTCAGAGAAGATCAAAGTAGAGGTTATGAAACAATTCAACACTGGATTCCTAGCTACCACCTCCTATCCGGAGTGGGTTGCTAATGTTGTTCCGATACCAAAGAAAGACGACAAGGTACATATGTGTGTGGATTATAGATACCTGAATAGGGCAAGCCCCAAGGATAACTTCCCGCTTCCACACATTGATGTTCTGGTTGACAACACCGCACATCACAAGATCTTTTCCTTTATGGATGGTTTCTCTAGGTACAATCAGATCAGGATGGCTCCCGAAGACATGGAGAAGACAACCTTCGTCACGCAGTGGGGCACTTTCTGTTACAAGGTGATGCCTTTTGGGTTGAAGAATGCTGGGGAAACTTATCAGCGGGCCATGGTAGCGTTGTTCCATGATATGATCCACCATGAGATAGAGGTTTATGTTGATGACATGATAGCCAGGTCCCAAACTGAGGAAGAACACCTTAATCATCTACAAAAGTTGTTTGACAGGTTGAAGACGTATAAGTTGAGGCTGAACCCGAACAAGTGCACCTTCGGGGTAAGATCTGGTAAACTACTGGGTTTCATTGTCGGTGACAAAGGTATTCAAGTAGATCCTGCAAAGGTGAAGGCCATACAAGAGATGCCGACTCCCCGTACTGAGAAGGAGGTTAAAGGTTTCTTGGGATGCCTAAATTATATCGCCAGGTTTATTTCACATCTGACTGCTACTTGTGAGTCAATCTTCAAGCTCCTGAAGAAAGATCAAGTGGTAAAACGAAATGATGAATGCCAGACCGCTTTCGAAAGAATCAAGGAATACCTTCAAGAACCACCAATTCTGATGCCTCCGATTGAAGGAAGACCTCTGATATTGTACTTAACAGTGCTAGACAATTCAATGGGGTGTGTGATGGGGCAACATGATGAGTCTGGTCGAAAAGAGCATGCAATATACTACCTTAGCAAAAAGTTTACCGACTGTGAGACAAGATACTCACTGCTCAAGAAAACTTGTTGTGCTTTGGCATGGGCTGCTCGCCGACTAAGATAGTATATGTTGACCCACACTACTTTGTTGATATCTAAGATGGATCCAATTAAATACATTTTCGAAAAGCCTGCTCTCTCCAGAAGAATAGCAAGATGGAAAATGATCCTAACCGAATATGATATCCAATATACAACCCAGAAAGCAATTAAAGGAATTATATTGGCTGATCATCTGGCTCATCAGGCCGTGGATGACTACCAGTCCATGAATTTTGAGTTCCCATACAAGAATATTATGCTAGTGACAGACCACGAAGAACCTGGAACGGATGAAGGACCTGAAAGAGGATCCCGATGGACTATGGTTTTTGACGGAGCTTCGAACGCACTAGGCAATGGCATTGATGCTTTAATCATATCTCCTGAGGGTTGTTATACTCCTTTCACCGCCCGACTATGCTTCAACTGTACTAATAACATGGTGGAGTATGAAGCCTACATCATGGGTCTCAAAGCTGCTATCGACCTAAGGATCAAATTCTTGAGCGTCTTCAGTGATTCAACCTTGGTGATAAGTCAGATCAAAGGAGAATGGGACACGAAGCACCCAAATATCATTCCATACAAGGAACATGTACTGATATTGCTCCCACACTTTGAGGAGGTAACCTTTGAACACTTCCCATGGGAGGAGAATCAGTTAGCGGACGCGCTAGCTACCATATCTTCTATGTTCAAGGTCAGGTGGGACAATGAAGCTCCCAGAATCACCATTGAGAGGTTGGATGAACCAGTATACTGCCGTGAAATTGATACTAAAGAGGTAGCAGATAAACCTTGGTTTCATGAAGTAAAAAGGTATCTTGAGGTTCAAGAGTATCCCGAGGGGGCATCTGTCAATGACAAAATGTTTCTGAGAAGGTTCACCATAAAATTCTTCCTCAGTGGTGGAATAATCTACAAGCGCAACCATGACTCTACCTTGATGTGGTGTGTAGATAAGAGAGAAGCAGAAAATATTATGACGGATCTACACGAAGGTACCTTCGGAACCCATTCAAGTGGACATACCATGGCTAAGAAGATCCTACGGACATGATACTATTGGTCCACTATGGAAGCATATTGTTATCAACACTCTCGAACTTGTCATAAATGCCATATCTATGCTGATAAGGTACATGTGCCTCTGGTTCCCTTAAATGTCTTGATGGCTCCTTGGCCATTTTCAATGTGGGGCATCGACATGATCGAAGAGATTAGACCCACCGCTTATAATGGGCATCGCTTCATCCTGGTGGCCATTGATTACTTCACGAAGTGGGTTGAAGCTGCCTCTTTTGCTACTGTTACCAAGAATGTTGTGGTGCAGTTTATCAAGCATAACCTAATCTATCGTTACAATGTGCCAGAGAGAATCATCACCGACAATAGTACAAATCTCAATAACATGATGATCACTGAACTCTGTAAGAAATTCAGGATACATAATCATAACTCTTCTCCCTACCGGCCGAAGATGAATGGCATTGTCGAAGCAACTAACAAGAACATCAAAAAGATCATACAGAAGATGACGGTGACATACAAAGACTGGCATGAGATATTACCATTTGCTCTTCATGGGTACCGTACTTCAGCACAGATATCAACATGGGCAACACCCTACTCTCTGGTATACAGCATGGAGGTTGTCCTACCTATTGAGGTCCAGATCCCTTCTCTAAGAATCTTGAAGGATGCAGGTTTGAACAAAGACGGCTGGATCCAGACTCGACTTGATCAACTGAATCTGATTGATGAGAAGATACTTACTGATGTCTTTCATGGTCAAATGTATCAAAAATGGATGATCAAGGCTTTCAACAAAAAAGTCAGATGCCAAGAATATCAAGTCGGGGATCTAGTAATCAAACGATCATACTGCCTCAAGGTGATCCTAGGGGAAAATGGACTCCCACATACGAAGGACCATTTGTAATTAAAAACATTTTCTCGGGTGGAGCCATGATTCTAACCACCATGGACGATGACAACCTTCCACACCCTGTCAATGAGGCCATAGTGAAAATATATTACGCATGATTAAAAACCCGCTAGGTTGACTGGCCTAGGAAAAAATAAGGGCTTCTCGGCAAACCAAAAGGGTTTGGGCAAAAGTAAGGGATGAAAATGAAAAATCTGTACACCCGGCAAGTCGAAAACCTGAAAAGGAGGCTTGGGAAAAAAAGGATATCCCGGTGGACTGAAAACCCGAAATGGCGGTCCAGGAAAAAGATAGGGATATAAAGCGTATCACTATGTCCCATTGGATCACCTTGCAACTAGATCTTGGTATCAACTGTCAAGCTCGAATGGCACCGATCAATCTAATCAGCTTCGGACAAGCAACAAAGTGATGAGACGCTCGATGACATAGCGGAAATAGAAGAATTGAAACTTAATGGGATTATTGCACATAGTTGTTTTCTCGTCATTATACACAATATTGTATAGCTTTCATTTTCACGGTGGCGTTCTTTTACTAGAGCGTCGACTTCCTTGTACAAAAACGCGTATTATAGGCCAATTTTGAAAATTAATATAAGTCATTTTTACAAAACCAGTTGTTTTTCTTTTTCTATTTTGTTTCGCAAAAATGTCCAATGATTTATTTTTGACATATGCATCTGAATATAATCGCTATTCGTAAATATCCGCATAGGAAACAGAAAGATAATTGCTCGTAACTTAAGAAACAGGGGCAAAAACTAAAAAATAATGTCAAACCCGACAAATACTCTGTCCAACAGGTACCAGAGCAGAGACAGCTTCGAAACAAAGTCATCAGTACAAACGACCTCGTGACGGCTATACTCCCCATAAAGTAGAGGCAATTAAAGCTTTGACATCGGCTTCTCCAAATAGGAGGTACTCTCCCCATCCGGATTCCTTTAGAGAGCCGACATCTACGTTCCCCAGCCGAATTTTATAGTCGCGAGCGGTTCATAAATTTGTCTCCCAAGCAGAGTTTATTTCTCTGAACGCAAAAGCTCACCCCCCAACAGAGCTTACTACTTCAGCTACGGAAGTTCACCTTCCAAAAGAGTTATTACCCGTAGAGTTATTCTCAACCAGAGTCTCTTCCTGGCAGAATATCTGTAAACAAGGAACAAATCGCCAGCATAGTCATCTCCAATCCACTATCCCTAGCGGAAATGAAGGGTTCAACGTCCTAATGCTCTCCAGCAGCAGTCCAGGATTTATTTTCCCCGACTAAAATTACCGCAAGAGTATCTCATATTCATACATCATGGAATACACATACATATTGCATACATAATAATCTCATTTATTTTGAGAACATCATCACGCAATGCAGTTCATGCATCACATACGATTAATCTTGTACCTTTTCAGGAAAGATGGTTATTATCAACAATTCCAACAATTCAGGATTAAATCCATGAAGTTATACATGTCACCTCTGCAGACAACTAATGGAAAATCAATTCCCAAAACCAAACGGGTCAACTAACCTACGTGATCAGACGAAGTAACCCTACTATCCAGGTTCCTTTCCATAAGCCCTACTATCCAGGCTTTCATCTCGAAGTAACCCTACTATCCAGGCTCCTTCCCATAAGCCCTACTATCCAGACTTTCATATCGAAGTAACCCTACTATCCAGGTTCCTTCCCATAATCCCTACTATCCAGGCTTTCATTTCGAAGCAACCCTACTATCCAGGTTCTTTCTCATAGCCCTACTATCTAGGATTTCATTTTGAAGCAGCCCTACTATCCAGGTTCCTTCTCACAGCCCTACTACCCAGGCTTTCATTTTGAAGCAACCATATTATCCAGGTTCCTTCTCACAGTCCTACTACCCGGGATTTCATTTCGAAGAAACCCTACTATCCAGGCTTTCATTTCGAAGCAACCCTACTATATAGGTTCTTTCTCATAGCCCTACTATCCAGGATTTCATTTTGAAGCAACCCTACTATCCAAGTTCCTTCTCATAGCCCTACTGCCCAGGCTTTCATTTCGAAGCAACCCTACTATCCAAAATCCTTCTCTCTTATCTCCAGACAACAGTTTACAACACTGTAAGACTTGGATTTGACCAAATACAGTCGATTTCATATTTCCCCAGTAAGTCGTTGTACAGCCTGGACTCTAACGAGACATGCAGTTTACTTCCATCTCCTCAATCAAGAGTTAATTCCCCAGTAGAGTAGGGACAACTGAAGCTCCTAGCCTTTATTTCCTAAGACATAAATCAACATTCTCTGGTGAATTTCTCCTCAACGACAGTTATAGGAATTCTAGCAAAGGAATCTCTTATGCGACCGATATCTTTTCTGGATGGCATCTTTAAGCCCGTCTCCGATGACCCTCCACCGCCTTCTAAATGGCATCTGTAAGCCCATTCCCGATATTATCGACTGACACTCACTTCATTAGAGTGCAAATTTCTGGGCACTCTAGTGTTCAATCATCTTCCACCTTCACATCACGAAAGGCAGACAAGCCAATCTACATCCTTAGGTTTAAAAAGATTGAACAGGGGCAACTGTTGTACCCCAAAATTTTCCCTCTCATTTCTCAAAGGATCGTCCTGGACCCTCAGGTTTGCTTCTATCAAGTTTCGGGTCTTGGATTACAATTTTCCAAGAAAATCATTCACAAGGGAAAAATGGTCAAAAGCACACTGAAAAGTCAAACTTTGACTTTTAGATCAAAAATCAAGTTTTAATCAGGACATGAAGTTGGTTCATCAAAAATCAGAAGTCAGAATTTGCTTTGAAAAACAAATCAAATTTTCTAAACATTTAGAAAATTTTCTAAGTGTTAAGAGAATATGATACTTCAGAACTTCTAAGCCAGCCTCCATGCAAGTACAGTCAGAATTTGCAAACATGGTTCATAATGTGATTCTTCAATTAGAACATGACTCTTCAGCATATGCTTCAATCAGAGCCTCACCCTTCAAATCTTACTCTGGTCTTCTGTGATCCAAACATCACCAAATCCCAAAACCTCGTTTGAGCAACCTGTTGCACTGCTATAGCACAGTCCTACCACCAACTGCCACAACACTCCAAGGTGCAGCTGGTCCAGTCCATGCCTGCGTTTTTCTCAAACCCCATATTTGCACCAAATTAGCATCCAAAAACTGTGATTAAAAAGCAATGGAACAGTATACCCAAAAGGTTTAAATCCCATTTTTTCTCCCCAAAACCACAGTAAACTCACCTATAAATAAGTTGCTCCATCACACGTTCAAGGGGATGGCTTTAAGAGAGAGAGAGAGAATTGTCAAAAGAGAGAAAAGAAAACTTTGAAACCTTCGCCAAAATCCAGAATCCCCAAACAAAAAACTAAACCTTTGTTCTTCCCTTTGGAAAAGAACATAATATTTTTTCTTTTCCTTTGCTCTCGCTGACTCTAGAACATCTGAAGGAAGCAGCCCAAGTTCCAAGCACACGCTTCAGATTCAAGGTAAGTCTTTCTGACTTTGCATATTTTCATTCAGAGCATCCTTAATTATGTAAATATCATAGTATTGATGATGTCCATATCATTGCATAAGTAGAAGAAACTAAGGACTAGAACTTCTTGAATAAAGCTAGACTCATAATTAGAATTAAAACTTCTATAAACTGCTGAGCTTTTATCCTTTTGATTTGCTGTTACGAACTGAATAAATTGTTGATATCCTGATTAATATGAGAAAAGAGTTGAAATGTAACACAGAACTTCTGTTTTCTCTTCACCGTTTTAACACGAAAACTTCTAGGATCTCTTATTGTTTTAACACATAACTTCTGATTTTCACTCATTGTTTAACACAACAAAAAACTTCAGAGTTTCACTCATTGTTTAGCACAACGCAGAACTTCTGAGTCCTTCTCACTATTTTAACACACCATAATTCCTAGGTTTTTGCACTGATATGCTACGCTAACAGAACTTCTGACTTTTTACTTACTGCTAATACAACACAGAACTTTTGACTTTTCACCCACTGTTTAACACGACATAGAACTCCTGACATTTTGCTCATTGTCTAAAAACCACCCAAAACCTCTGTTTTCTTTCCCTCTAACGTTTCTTGCAGGACCTCAGAGTGTATCAATCCATAACTTCTGATGCCCACTGACGTTTCTTTCTGAGTCAAAGCGCGTCTGGCATCAGAACTTCTGATCCCTTTTTCTTTGCTTTCAGCAGCATGCTAATTCTATCTCATTATTTCCCTTTTTTTAATCATTTTCAATATTAAACCCTTTTATTAATATAAAAAAGACATAAAAATATTTTCTATTTATTAATTTATTTATTTCTTTTTCTTAATTCATTAAAGACAAAAAACCATTTTCTAAACAAGTTCTTTTTCTTCCTTGCATGGTACATTTCAATATGGTTGTAATAGTTACTTAGGATTTAAATTCTTGTAACCCTGTTTACCGTGGTTTTTGGTAAACAATTGCTGATCCTCCAAAAAGGAAAGTCCTTTTGGTTACTCGCGGGATCGATCAGATTGATCCCAGAACGTATGCTAACTTTTATACTAGTTTGATGTAAAAATAGATATCTAGGAAGAACACACGTTCGACCAAAGACAAGATGCTTGTGGTTTTGGAAAGTAAGAAAGTTAATAGAAATGCAGGTAAAGATGCAGGAAAAGTAACTTCGCAAAATAAGATCAAAGCAATGTAAAAAGACTTTATTAATGAAAAATGGTGTTTCCAACGTACATTTCTCAGTTTATCCTTTCACACACAACGGGTACTTGGACAATGTTTGAGTAACTAGCATAATAGGTTGAACACCCGGAAAAACTACACAGACTTCCTATTTTATACTAAAACTATGTAACCGTCGAGGGGTGGCTTTGCTCTAAGATGAAGACAAGTGTCCTCTGCATGTCCCTCAACCTCTATCTTCCAGCCACGTTGCTTTCCTTTAACTGCTGGCGAAACCGTCTTTCCCTCCAACAATTCAAATTCAAATGTCCTTCGCCTTTGGTGTAGACACAAAGGTATGTTCCTCTAGTCGAAGGTCATAAGACCTTCTCAGTCGAAATCTTGATGGTGATTCATGGTCGAAGACCACTATGTAACTTAGATATTTTCTCTAAGTTTTTTCACCCTTCGAAACATTCTCCAGCTTGGCTTTATTTGTTCCATTTTTGGTCTATAAGACCAATATATAGTAGGTGTTGAATTCAGGAGCCAACAAATTGCCCCCCAAGAATGTCTATTTCGATGCCAAAAGAAATAGTCATTCTTTGATCTTTCTGTTCGACACCTGTCTCTATTGTTTTCCAAAAAGGCCTGACGTGCGCTTTTTGTCTTCCAACAGCTGCCACTTTCCAAACCCATCGTTACTCTTTTCCCAAGATGTCTTTTCAAACTGCCGTTACCACGCTTCCATGACGACCATTACGCCTAGAACCTAGGCAAGCATGTCAAAACGTTTTCCATCATCTGCACGGTAACCGCTTCATGGTCTGCCACGTGCCCCACTACATCCATAGCATTAAATGGCTTTGACGAGACACACTCCTCTCTGAATACTATAAATAGTTTTGAGTCTCTTCATTTGGAACTTTCACAACACTTAGTATTTTCAACTCTTCTGCATAAAACACCTTACATTGTCATCTTCGCTCCTTACTAATCTGAAAAAATGGCTTTCCTTTCTAACGCACCCAACAACCCCAAACCTAAGAATGCTGCTGATATACACCGCCAACCAGAGATCTTCCCTACCAACCCTTCTCCTGCTTCGACTGACGGGCCACGATTCATTTCTAAACCCACGACTAGCGAAAGACGTGAGGTGTATGATTCCCAGCTTCTCATTCCTATCAGATACTATGAAGATATATACGCTATGTCTGGTCCTCTATCCACATGCATCGAGAATCCTATGAAGAATCGTTCTTTCTTCCCCACTCACTCAAGACTCATACCTATAGGTTGTGCGAAGAAGCCCAGGGACGATCCTGAGGATGCGACTCCAGCTAACCAGCAACACGCTCAGACCAAGGAGGACATTAACCTTCAATTCATGAACAAAGGGAACAGGATCTTTCGATCGTGCCCTAATCTCTCTTTAGAATATTCAGATTGGTTAAATAAGATGGAGAAGGCACAAACCTCTGTCTGGAAGGAAATGGGGATTTACGATTTGGTGATGATGTCGAAGACAGGATTGTATTATTCTCCTCTTATGTTTGTGTCTTTGCTATACTTCTGGGATAACGCCCACTTCACATTTCATCTTCCCTGTGGGATGGTGACCCCAACCCTCTTCGACATAGCAGTGATCACCAGTCTTCGACCGACTGGCGATTATTTCGACCTAGAGGACCTATCTGAAGATGTCATTGGGTTTTCAGCTACAAAGCCTACATACACCACATTCATCAAACATTTCCATGACAAATCCTCCAGTACCGTGTCGTAGGTGGAACATATAGCTTTTCTGGCTATGTGGTTATCCCGTTTCGTCTTCTGCACCAAGTCGTTTCAGGTGACTAAGAAGATGCTCACGCTCACAACGCAACTTCATCATGGCTACCCCCTCTATCTGGCCGAATTGATTTTGGCCAATCTATATGAGTCAATCAGCAATGGTGTGACTCAACTCAAAGTTATAGGAGATAAGGCAAGCTTGCTTCCTTCTGGCCCTTTATGGCTTCTTCAACTTTGGCTCAATGCCACCTTTGAATATTTTCTTCCTCAGAAGAATAAGATCAATGAAACGGCCCCAGAAATCCTGAACAGGAGGGTCGAAGGTACCAGACTTGCTTTGATGACTCCTACTGACGAGGGTCAACAATTCCAAAAGGCCTTCACAAGCTTCGTGATGATGTTTACGGAGCACAAACATTTTGTTTTGACCATGGCTCCTTTTGCTAGTCGAAAAGTAGGCCCAGAATGGTTTACTAGACCATTTACTTCGACTAATGAGGAAGAATTGGAGGACGAATATGTGGGCATGTGGGATTCATTTCTTCGACCCAGAATCATGCCACTGAGATTCAAGAGCTTGAAGAATCAATTAAGTTTGATTGCTTACCAACCAAATCTTGTTTCTCGACAATTCGGCATTGTCCAATCACTCCCATCACCCATTTATTCTCGAGAGAAATTGCTATTATTTTACAACACAGACTACTCAGAGGATGCTGCTACCAAGCATATTGGTAGGTACGTTGGTCGGACCGTACTAACCATGTTCGACTTCAATCTCAATTTTTTGTGTTCTAGCAATTTTGAAGAGTGGTGGAGGCAGTATTATGATGAGGAGTTCTTCAATGAGAAGGATTTCGCCCACCATCTTCGTGAGGCGTTTAAATTGGTCCTTGACAAGATCAAGAAAGGTATTACTTTCTTTTCTTTTTTCAATTTGTCTTAGATTTAATCATTTGACGCTCGATTCATCTTTGTTTCTTGTATAGCTGTCAAGAGGACCAGTACAAAGAAGGTTGCTGAAAGCACTAAAGGGGGAGACCCTTCTGTTAACCCTTCGCCCAAGGTATTTACTTTCTGCTATACCTTTATCCTTTACTATCCTCTGATATGGATACTTATTTCTTCGACTTATCTTTCTGGGTATTCAGAAAACTACCCCCAAGAAACGGAAGGTCTAGGAGATCGAGATCTCTAGTGATGAAGAAGAGGAGTCTCCTCAGGTTCCTCTGAAGAGACAAAGGTTAAAGAAACCAGCCCCTGCACTTGATCCTTGTCCCAAAACAAAAATTAAGATTACAGCTACGAGGCATCCTCCTGTAGTTATCAGAGAGCCTACTGAGCAAGAAGTAGCTGCCAGGCTAAACAATCCCAACCCCGGTGCCGAAGTTCCAATTCAAGTATTTACTTCGACATACAATCACTTACTTCTTGAACTAATCCTTTTCTCTATAATAATTTTGAGAAAAAACTTATTTTAATCTTCAAGACACTGCTGGCACCTCTAAACAAGTCCCTACTCTTGTCGAAGGATCTGCCACTCTATTAAATAGTGAGGGAGATCCTACTTATAGGCCTTCTTCAGCAAAAGGCTCTTTCGTGAGCTCAGCTGATGAAGTGAACCAAACTTCTGAACCTCAGTATGAGACCATAAAGGAAGTCAATGAAGAAGGCCCTATAGGAGATCATGAAGAAATTAGGGCTCCACTGGTTGACATACAGGAATTCGAAGAGGATGAGGCCATCGATGTTGAAGTTGTAATAGAGAGGGAAAGTGTACTGGAGGGGGAGAATCAAGATGAAAGGATTCCAGAAGCTGATGGCAGGGAAGGCTCTACTGAAGGGACCCAAAATCCTATAAACACTGAAGCTGCCCATATTCCAACACAGGTAGCCAATGTGGTTGCTGCTGTTAATGAAGGTGCCCCTTCGACAGGGTCTCGAACCAAAGAGGACTTGGCCTTGCTGAAACAGCAAAATCCTCTGGGCTATTTGACTGCCATTCTAGAAGGGCGAGAGAGTTCTTCTGACCATAGTGTTTCGACTGCGTCCGAAAAGTCTACTTCGACCTCTCCTCTTGATGAGGCACTTCAGAAGGTCAAGGCATAAATCTTCAAAAGAGATTTAATGCTAACCCTGGAGGGAGAACATACTGCTCCTTCTTTTCTGAAAACTACTCTGAGGGTTGTTGATCTCCTCATTGCTTCTCCAGATGTGGCCAGCATTATCTTGGATTTAATCTCCATTATTGACCAAGTGTCAGCGGACTATAATCGTCGAAGGACTCTTACTCATGAAATTGAAGAGGCCATCGGTCATGTAGCTGTTGCCTGGCCCGATTCCACTGAATCAGCCTCTAAAGTAAAAGAGTTGTCGAAGGCCCAAGAGGCAAGGCAGAAAGAGGCTGAGGAGATTGATCAAGACACTGCTAAAATGAGGGCGCTGATCAAAGAGTTGGAGGCTAAAATTGTTGCCAGTGATAAAAATAAAGAAGAGCTCCTCGCTGTTAACACTGAGTCGGAAAGCCAAGGGGAACTAGCTGAAGGGTTAGAACATGTTGACCGGGCCCAAACACTCGATGCTAACCTTGAAACCCTCCATCAGTCGAAGGCTTTGTGTGATCGGCGCCTGGAATTACAAAGAATCAAATACCTTCAGATCAAGGCTAATCTCCCTTTTTAAATCCTGTTTCTATTATCCGTATAATCACTCATTGTAATGACTTCAAGGCCATTTTGGCTATTTTTAATGAAATTTAAATTTCCATTTTGGCATTTTCTTTATTCGACTGTGACTATACATTGGTTATTTTGACCTCGTGAAGCATAGGTCTATACTTTTTCAAGTATTTACCATTTACTCTCAGAAGTCTTTGATCTTCATTTAACTCCTCAATCTCATAGGCTCCACCAGAGAAAGTTTGGATAATCCTGAAAGGTCCTTCCCAATTAGGGGACCATTTTCCCAAATTTCTATCTTTTTGATCAATTGGAAGAATTACCTTCCATACTAGATCCTCATGCAAAAAGGTCTTAGGTTTTACTTTTCGATTATAGGATTTCTCAACCCGTTTCTTCTGTAATCTCAAGAGATCCAAAGCTTTCAACCTTTCTTCGTCCAAATTAACTAGTTCATCTAACATCATATTCCAATAAACTTCAGAAGGGATATCCTGATGTCTCTGAACCCTCGTTGACTGTAGACACATTTCCACTGACAATACTGCATCATGACCATAAGTTAGGCGAAATGGTGTTGTTCCTGTAGCCTCTTTAGGAGATTTTCGACAAGCCCATAAAACTTGATCTAGCGTCTTGTGCCAGTTTCTTGGTTTCTTTCCCACGTGTTTCTTTATTAAACTGATTACTACTTTTTTTGCTGCTTCGACTTGGCCGTTAGCTTGTGCATAGTAAGGTGTAGACGTTAACAGTTTAAATCCCATTTCTGTAGCAAAGTCTTGCATTTTTCGACCAGTGAAGACTGATCCTTGATCTGTTGTTATTGTTTCAGGGATTCCAAATCTATATATAATGTATTTTTGAATAAATTCAATGACACTCTCTTGGTCTACATTGACTAAAGGGTTTGCTTCAATCCATTTAGTAAAATAATCAATGCCCACCAATATGTATTTCTGGCTTTTAAAGGACGTTGGTCGAATTTCTCCAATAAGATCTAAAGCCCATCCTCTAAAAGGCCAAGGTTTCACGATCGAGTGAAGTTCGCTTGCCGACACATGCTGGATACCTGTATGCACTTTACATTCTTGGCATCCTTTTACAAACTTAACACAATCTTTTAACATAGTTGTCCAATACAGTCCTTGTCGAAACAACAACTATTTCATCTTATGGCCTACTTGGTGTGCTCCACATGCCCTAGCGTGTGTGGCAGAAAGAGCTATATACGCTTATGTTTCACTAAGGCATTTCAGTAGCATGCCTTTAGGTGTTTTCTTGAATAATTCATTTCCCATTAATATATAGCTCAGTGCCCTATACTTTATTTTTCGTTATGTCGAAGCCATTAGATTCTGTAAATAATCTACTACAGGCTTTCTCCAATCTTGTTCTGTTAGATTGTCTATGAACGAAATTTCAAAGTTTTCGTGATCAGTGCATCCCAACGTTGTGGTTTTCAAATCCATTGGAGACAACTTAGTGGATGCCACTCTTCCTCTAACTTTGATTGCTTGTTGTAGTTTCTCTTTCTAAACTTTATACCCGGAGGCGATCTGCGCTAAATCATTAGCCACTTGATTTTCCAATCTGGGTATATGTCGAATGTTAACCACTTCGAAGTTCTTCAACAAACGCCTGGCTATTACGAAATACATGATAAGATTTTCCTTTATGCATTTGTATTCTTTCGTAACTTATTTTAGTACTAACTCTGAGTCTCCCATTATTTTGACTCGAGTTTCCCCCAATTCCAACAAGATTTCAAGGCCTACGATTAAAGCTTCGTATTCAGCCTCATTATTTGAACAATCTCCTTCTATATTGTACTTAAATGATGTTGGAATTTTGTTTGGAGAAATAATGAGAACCCCTACTCCAATCCCATCTTTATAACTAGAACCATCAAAGTATAACTTCCAAGGTTCAATCTCCAAATAATTCAGTGATTCCTCTTTTATAGAGTGGTCGACTATAAAGTCTGATACCACTTGACCTTTCACAGCCTTGAGAGGCATAAAGGTTAATGAATACTCAGTTAATACAAGTGCCCATTTGTCAATTCTACTGTGCAAAATAGGTTTCGACAACATATATTTGAAAACGTCAAAACGAGATGAAACGTAAACATCAACTGGTTTAATATATTGCTTGCGTTTTATACATGAGAAATAAAGACATAAGCATAGTTTCTCAACTTCTTTATATCTAGTTTCTGCATCATTTAAAACTCTACTGAGGTAATAGACGAGTCTTTCAACACCATTCTCATCCTCTTGAGCCAACATGCTCCCTAAAGTTTTATCAGATGCAACTATGTACAATCTCATACTTCTACTTCTACAAGGAGGTACCAGAATAGGTGGCTTGGTGAGGTACTCTTTGATTTTTTCGAAGGCCTCTTGTTGTTCTTGCCCCCACTCAAATCCTCCTTTGCTGAGTCGAAGTAGTGGTGAGAAGGCTTGCGTTTTCCCACTGAGGTTGGATATAAATCTCCTTAAGAAATTTATCTTCCCAAGTAGAGACTGCAATTCCTTCTTGTTAGTTGGAGCTTTGGCTTCCAAAATAGCTTTGGTCTTGTTCTGGTTTATCTCGATTCCCTTTTTATGGACCACAAATCCTAAGAAGTCTCCTGCTTTAACACCAAAAGCGCACTTTAGAGGATTCACCTTCAAACCATAGTGTCTCATCCTCTCGAAGGATTGTCGAAGATGGTCCATGTGAGTCTTCCCTAAAACAGATTTGACAACAATATCATCAATATAAATCTGCATAAAATTTTCAATAAAATCATGGAAGATCAAATTCATGGCTCTTTGATATGTTGCCCCTGCATTTTTTAGGCCAAAAGGCATCACTACCCATTCGTAAGTGCCTAAGGCCCCAGGGCAACAAAATATTATTTTCGACACATCCTCTTTAGCAATAAAAATTTGATTATATCCAGAGTACCCATCAAGCATACTCATGTACTCGAAACCAGCGGCAGAATCGACAAGCATTTCCGCCATCGGCATTGGATATTCATCTTTGGGTGTTGCAGCATTCAGATCTCTGAAATCAATGCACACCTTTAAGGTACCATTTTTCTTTATAACAGGTACTATATTTGCAATCCATTCGACATACCTGGTCGTTCGGATGAACTTGCATCTCAGCAGTCTTTCGACTTCCATTTTGATTTTCGACAAAATCTCTGGTGCAAAGCGCCTTGGAGTTTGTTTGACGGGCTTCTTTCCAGGCTTTACTGGCAATTGCAGTTCCACCAAACTTTTGTCGAGACCAGGATTTCGTCATAATCCCATGCAAAGCAATCCTTGAAATCTTTTAAAAATTGGATCATTTCGACCCTGAGTCCTGGATCTATCTTTGCTCTGATATACGTTGGCTTTTTCATAGGACCTTCGCCTAGGTTTACTTCTTCCAAGGGGTCTTGTGCTAACATTTTAACATTGTTCGCCAACGGATCCTTTTCGAAACCTAGAGGTTTATCATCATAGATGGCGTCTAACCTCTGATTTCAAAGGTCTTTTACTTCCAAGTTGGGAGGTTCTGGGTCGAAATCTTTCCAGGGCCTTTTTGAGAAGAGACATGTTCATTGGCTTCAAGAGCCATATACTTAACCTCAGCCTCCAAGGCCACTATCATTCTATTTTTGGCTACATATGCTGAAATCTTTTGCAGAGTTTGTGACTCAGTCATCGTCACTAAACTCACTTCCCTAGCCTGTTAGCCGTATATCATCAACTCCTCCATAGTCGATGTTTGACAAGTCTTCTCTATCCCACTGAAAACCGTAGTCATAGTGTAGATAAAGAGAGCAGAAGGCATTGGGTGTTGGAGCCAGATCGAATTCAAGAGGGTTACATGGCCCTATATGAGCCAAATTTCTGTTGAAACTATTCTTCCCGATGCTGTTGACTTCGCCTAAGTAATAGCTTTGATCTGCCTCAATGTTTTCCATGATACCATCAGGACGCCATATCGTGACCCTCTGATGCATCGATGATGGCACTGCACCGATTCCATGTATCCACTCTCGACCCAAGAGCAGATTATAGTTTGGTTTTGCTGAGATCACCATAAACATTGTGGGTCGAAGGATTGATCCCACCTTGAGATCTAGTTGTATGACTCCCATTATGGTTCTAATGCCTCCTTCATAATTGGATAGGACCATGTCATGGGGTTTGATGTCAGCATCTCCCTTTCCTAGTTTTCCCAGCATGGATTGTGGAATTATGTGTATGGTCGCCCCACAATCAACCAGGATTTTGTTTATAGTCACTTCCCTTATCTTCGCTCTGATGAAAAGGGGCTTGAGGTGATTTTTCATCGCCTCTGTTGGTGGCTCGAAAAAAGCATTCTGCTCTTCCAAGCAGCCATTATTCATTACATAGTAACACATTGGCATGTGTCTGGCCATCTCTTGTTCGACCATCAAGTCAGTTTCCTCAACTTTGACCTGACGATTGTATTCTCTAGGCAGCACCGATATGACATTCACCATGATGTCTAAAGTGTCATTAGAGTCGGAGTCACCCTCGTCATTCGACCCACATTCTTCTGGCCACGCCAGAGGTTTCCTTTGCTTTCTTTTCACATTGGTGCTAGCCTCTGGGTGAGGCTCTGCTGCTGCCTCTTTTTCGGCTTTTCGCCGTCTTTGGAATCTTCTCCATTGTGAATGCAACATAGGGTTTTTCCCCTTGTAATTGCTCGATATATGAGCCATTTTATTTTATGTAGAGGCATGATACTCTTTTCTGTAGTCTAAAGAGGAGCCCCTTGGCACGTCGAACGTCTGCCATTTTTCTTCATTGGGCCTCTTTCTGCCCATGGTGTTAAGCCAAGTATCTATGGGTACATTAGTTGGAGGCCGAAAAGTTGGTGGCCTCTTTACCTAACCCATGGATCCTTTTTTATGTCCCCTCCTGGGATCGAATCTGACTTCTGGACCCATTTTTGGTTGGGCATTGGTGCCCCATTTTGCTTTCACATCTCTCATACCTTGTATGTGTTATACGGCTTTCTTGTCGAAAATAGAGCTGCATCTAGGACACAACATCACTTCCGATTTTTTCTTCTGGCATCTGTGTAAAAAGTCTGTCAGATCTTCATTCTCCTTTGGAAATTCCGTTTTATTCACTTCCTCCTGTCGAATAGCCTCTTCTGAAGCCTTGCCATCAGAGACTTCGACCATGTTGACCTCCATGTTGCTCTTGGCAACGAGATTCATTTTCTGCATTTTGGCCTCCAAGTTCTCTATCGAACCTTTCACAGCAGCCAAGTAAGAACCTCTGGTTGTTCTTTTGTTGGAGCTCTCAGCAACTCCTTTGTTTCTGTGTGGGTCTTCAGCAACCCTTTTACTCGAGCCTTCAACAACTCCTTTAATCAGTTTCAAGCCTTCAGTGGCCTTTTTGTTTGAGCCTTGGGCAACTCCTTTGTTCAGATCTAGGACTTTAGTGGCCTTCCTCACTCCTTCGACAGTTTTCCTGGATATGTTTCCAGTGAAACTCCCAAAGATGGGCTTAGTAATGAAGTCTTCAGAAACTTCCACCATGTGAATATCGACTGGCTCAGCATAATGTGCCTCCATTTGCAGCGAGTTTGCGTCAATTTTCATCGTTGGCTTATCAACGAATTTTAGCCTTCCTTCTTTAAGTGCTTGTTGAACAAGATCCCTGAAAAGGAAACATTGTGAGGTTTTATGGCCCAAAAAATTGTGGTATTTACAAAAATCTCTTTTCTTTCTTTGTTCTAAAGGAGGCAATTTTGCCCCTAGGGGCACTATCATTTGGCCTTCTTTAACTAATAAATCGAATATTTCATCACATTTTGATATGTCGAAACTATATGTTTTCTTAGGGAATTTGTCGCTGTTTTTCTCAGAATCTACATGATTTTTTCCATTTGATTGCACTAGCAATTTACAAGAATATGGCGGTCCTTGTTTTTAATTCTGCTAAGTCTATCTCGCCTTCTTCGACATCTATAGGATCACTAGATGTCTCTGGATCGTCATTATCCATTTCGACATAGGCTACCCTTTCTCTTCGATGAGTTTTGGTAGCTTTAGCTTTTTTGGCTTTAAGGCATTCTACATATCGAACTCTATCGCCCAGTTGGGCCGTGTCTCTCAAGTATTGGGTATCTAACTTTTTCCTAATTGAATAATCCAGCCCCCCTGCTGCCATTTCGACCAATTCATGTTCAAGCACTTGGGTAAAGCATCTGGCTTTCAGTAATCGAAACCTATTTAGATACTTATCGATTGTCTCAGTGAATCTTCTCTTCACACTAGCCAATTCTTTTAGACTTATTTTAGTCTGTCCCATGTAAAATTGTTCATGGAACAATATTTCCAATTGATTCCAATTGTGGATCAAATTGGTTGGGAGGGTAGTGAACCAAGTGAAAGAATTATTTGCTAGAGAACTTGGGAAATATTTGATCCTAAGGTTTTTGTTGTTCGCTATTTCCCCAGCCTCTATCAAATATCTCACCACATGTTCGACAATAGATTTTGTCGTATCCCCTGAGAATTTGGTAAACTTGGGAACTTTTCCCCTAGGGGGTAAGTCTATTTGCAAAATATATTCTGGCAATGGGGATGTGAAGTTTGGTCTGTGAAAACCAACGTTCATCCCATTCTGAATCATAATCCTTTCGATCATGGCAGTCAGATTATTGTTTGTTCCATAATTTTGGTGTTGAACTTGCTGTATCAATTCATCAGCATTTTGGTTTCTATTCACCATAATCACTCCTTGATCAATTTCTCTAGGGATTGGTGGGGGATTTCAAGGTATTTCGACCCTAGGTTGTTCCATTTCTAATCTAGGGATCTGAGGATTTTGATTAACAGTCAAATCCTCTTCCACGATTACCCCTTGGTTTACTCTTATTGGTATTCTTTGGGGTTGTCGAATAGTTTGGGGTACCCCAAAGAATTCAGCCATGCGTGTAATTTGTGTTGTGATTTGTTGTTTCGACTGGGTAGTATTTTAAATTAGGGGGTTTAGCACTGTACTTAGAGTTTGTGCCAATATTTGCACCATATCATGATTACTTTCGTCCATCTGTTGCCTCAAAATTGTTGTGGAAGCATTTGTGAGGCTTGGTATTGTATGAGATGGCCCTCCCAAAAATTGGTTTCTACCCAAATTTGCCATACTTGCCCCAGATCCCTGTAATGGCGATGATGCACTCACCAAAGGTTCTGAAAAAGTAGAAGCAGCGTTCATAAGGCTATCCATTTCAATGGTTGGCATGCCATATGGCTGTTCTCGACCCATCCAGGCTGTCGAAAATCCTGGAGGCACGTATGGTCGAGATCTTGGATTTTCCCTTGGTGGGGTGTTCCTAATGGACCTTTGGGACCTACATACGAAAGTAAGGGTCCTGTTTGATTTGTGGTTAGCGTTGGTATTGAACCAACGGAAGTTGAGATATTTTCTCCAATGGTGGTAATAATCGTTGTTCTTGTAGTATTTGGTGGAGGTATTTCTCCATGATTTGGCTTGTTAGCCATGCTACTTTCGCTATTTTTCTTCCTAACAGTACATTCGTTGGTTATTCTACCACTTCTTAATAACATGCAACGTTATATATGTACAAAAGGAAAGCAATAACATGAACAAGATATTTGATAAAAATTAGCAACGTCCCACCAGGTGTGCCAATTTGTTTACCGTGGTTTTTGGTAAACAACCGATGATCCTCCAAAAAGGAAAGTCCTTTTGGTTACTCGCGAGATCGATTAGATTGATCCCATAACATATGCTAACTTTTATACTAGTTTGATGTAAAAATAGATATCTAGGAAGAACACACGTTCGACCAAAGACAAGATGCTTGTGGTTTTGGAAAGTAAGAAAGTTAATAGAAATGCAGGTAAAGATGCAGGAAAAGTAACTTTGCAAAATAAGATCAAAGCAATGTAAAAAGACTTTATTAATGAAAAGTGGTGTTTCCAACGTACATTTCTCAGTTTATCCTTTCACACACAGCGGGTACTTGGACAATGTTTGAGTAACTAGCACAATAGGTTGAACACCCGGAAATACTACACAGACTTCCTATTTTATACTAAAACTATGTAACTATCGAGGGGTGGCTTTGATCTAAGATGAAGACAAGTGTCCTCTGCATGTCCCTTGACCTCTATCTTCTAGCCACGTTGCTTTCCTTTAACTGCTGGCGAAACCGTCTTTCCCTCCAATAATTCAAATTCAAATGTCCTTCGCCTTTGGTGTTGACACGGAGGTATGTTCCTCTAGTCGAAGGTCATAAGACCTTCTCAGTCGAAATCTTGATGGTGATTCCTGGTCAAAGACCACTATGTAACTTAGTTATTTTCTCTAAGTTTTTTCACCCGTCGAAACATTCTCCAGCTTGGCTTTATTTGTTCCATTTTTGGTCTATAAGACCAATATATAGTAGGTGTCGAATTCAGGAGCCAACAAACCCCCCATTTATAAATTTGTACCCCCATTCTTAAATGATGTAATAGTGTAGGACCTTTACATTTCCGCAATTTATTGCTTTCAAATATAAATGCTATTAATTAGGGTGTGTATGGAAAGACATAAAATCAACAAATAGATAACCCTAATCAGGACTAAATGCATGAAAATCAAATACACTTGCACACTAGCACCCTTAGGGTAATTCCATTTTGTTGCTTATCAGAAAGTAGTTATGTCCCCCGAATATGGGCGTTTTAGCAAAGACCCTCGATAAAAGATCGTAGTCCCTCGATGATCCTTAATGTTTCCTTCGGTAAATGATCTAGTCCTTAAAACGACATTGCTAAAACATCCCATAGGTTGCCTCCTATGACTATACAAACGTCCCACGCTCGTCCCTTCACATCCAACGATGAGGCTTCTTACCAAATCAATGGTAAGATAGAAATACCTAAAGAAGGAGGAAAATAACATTAAATACCCTTTGAGTAGGTAGATTTTCTCCTAGTTGCTCGCTTGCTCGCAACAAAAACATTTCACACACCAATACACTCATTTGAAACATTTTCAAAAGACAACACTCTCTACGCGTTCTTATAGAAACGAGAACCATTACAAAGACATTTTCAAAATAATTTCAAAACCCATACCACAAGCACACATTCAAACAAAAGCAAGTGATCTAGCAAGCAACTAAGAGCCCGTAGATAACTACGAATGAAAAGGGTTCTAATACCTTCCCTTTTCATAATCTACCCCTCCCCCCCCCCCCCCCCGAACTCAAGAAAACATCTCTAAAGGTCTTTCCTGTTCTTTTCAGCCTTTCCTTTTAGATAAAAGAAAAGTCGGTGGTGACTCTTGCTATCTGCACAATTGCGATCAAACATAAAACAACCAAGTCAGTTCTCCCACCGTGTTACATAAAGCCTCGGGATTAGCAACCAAATATCCCAACTTTCTCAATTCTTCTACCTTCGGAATCTTAAAACCGTACCTCTGAGTCTTTCTCCTTCCCAAGTTCATGGTCAAAGATACATGTGATATTTGCAAAGAGAATCTTAAGTTCCTTGAAAACTTGGTCAAATAATGTTCATGGATGCATGAATGCAAGATTACGAAACAATCATACGCAAGATCACAAACAAGAGGGTTCATAGGTTCGACGTCACGAGCATGAAGTCAAAGGTACTACCCATAAGGTGTGTACTAAGGGTTTCAAACCACCTGTAAATCAAAATTCTAAAAAGTTCTCATAGTCTCCGATCCTCTTATAGATATTACCAACATACTGATTACTCAGAAATTGGTAATATTCTCAAGAGAAACTCGTCTAAGTGCAGTATCGCATATCACCTATTTCAGGAATACTCCTTCATAGTCATTGCACTACATCTTAAAAAGGCCAAGATGGGTTAAGGATTCTAAGATCCTCATCTTTGCATTCTCCCAGATCAAAAGTAATAATGTATTCCTAATTACCCGGTAAACAAATACTATAGTCAAAGGAGCCTCCACTGAGTGGGGGATCTCAAGTTAACTTTTTCAGGACTACTCCTTCAAAGCCAACATGACTATACCACCCATCCTAAACTTAAGTTTGCCCAAGTCCTGGTATAGAACTTCCAAGAGATCACCAAGCACCCTGAAAACCAGAAAATATCAGACAACAAGCAAACATACAATAATAATAATAGCACAAACAAAGATAGGCTCAACCCACTTAGAGATTTTCCCCCAGTGAAGTCACCAAATTTTTTGTAGCAGTGAAAAGTTGATATTAAGCTATTGATTAACTTAAATCACAAAGTGAAAGTTGTCACCACACTTTATTATTTCCAAAGGAATGACAAAAGAATGAATAAAACCCAACGAAGTTTTTAAAGCAAAACTAATAAAACTGAGATCTAGGTACGGGGGTTGGTTATGCAAAGGGAAGGTATTAGCATCCTAAACATTTATAGTAATATGAAGGAACCTCTTTGAAAATCCGTGTATTTTGGCTAAAAAAGAGTTATTTACAAAAAAGTTTATGGAGATGAGGAAAGAAATGATTTTTAAGATTTTGATCCGGCAAGACTTCGAGAGCCCCGTGCCTATGTACCACAAATGTGAAATGATGAAATCAGAACCACGTAGTTCTTCTAAAAAGGAACGGAAATTGTTTGTTGGTTAATACTCAATCAAATATCCATAAACATGTGAACGATGGACCTTTGCATCACAAGTGAAAGGGAGCTCTAACCTGGATAAATCAACAGGTATACCACTAACCCTTTCAAGTGGAAAAGATTCAACATCATATCAATAAAGGTTATGAACATGTGAGAATTATATCTCAACCGTAGAGATGAATTACATTTAATATTTAAGAAAAAATTTTAAACTCAAAAGCCAAAAATGGAAAAATTTTTGAAGTGCGGTTTGTGTTTTTTAGTCTTAGAAGAAAAAGGTTTAACTTTTATTACATGAATTAAGGTTTGATTAAGAAAAAAGATTTTGAAAATGCACTTAAAAAAGTCAAGGTTTTTATTTAAAGTGGTTTAAGTTTAAAAATAAGAAGGTTTTGAAAAGGAGGGAGACGGTTTGAAAATTAAAGAAGATGGATAAGAGATGAAGAGACTAACCTAAAGCACAAAATAAAAGGTAAAGTAAAGAAAGATCTAACCAAATAAGTAGCCTCCACTTGACATAATAAAGTCAATATGTATTCCCATCATTTGTACTAAAGCCACACAATGAAGAAATAAGCATAAGATGAATAGAAATACCTCATGTGCAATCTTGCATTAGACAAATTTTAAAAAGTACAAATGACTTGGTATGTATCAGATGAACTTGGTGTCTCAAATGAATTATTCTTGCATCAGATGAATTTCAAAGTAACACCTACACACAAAAGAGTTCCCAATACACAAACAAAATAACAACAAGGTTCTCAAGGTCCAAAGGTCTCAAATTCACAAGGTCCTATCCTAAGTCCAAAGGTCTAAATACTTCAATATGCAAAGGGATAGTAACAATAGTCCAAAGAAATTATTATGTCTTTTAATGTTCAAGTGGATTATTAATGTATTTAAAAGAAAAAGAAAGCTCAAGTGAACAAAAGGAAAATAAGATAAAGATAAAATGCTCAAGTGAGAAAAGAGAAAATAACATAAAATAAAATGCTCAAGTGAGCAAAGGAAAAATGACATAAAGTAAAGAGCAAAAAGATAAATTACATGAATGATAAAGATGCTAAATTTAAATGACATAAAGTAAATTATGGAAAATTTAAAATGCATTAAAGTAAAAGTTAGTACAATAAATGTTAGAGTTAGTATGTTAGTTTTCCGATTGGAGACAAATTCAGCACTATGTTAAGCAATCACAGACGAACTTATATAAAAGTCAATACTATACGATGTCAGTCAATAAGAATGTATGTACCATACATGTTAGAGATATGATAGAAATCATACTCATGAAACATGTAGCACAAGTAAAAACAAAGGTGATCAAGACCTAAGTCAGGGAGATGAGATTATTACATCAATCAAGTCCTTCATGATACCTTAGGATAAACTTTCACTAATCCAAAGTATCTTGAGTGATCAATTTGTCACTTAGAAGTAGATTTAAAATGATGAAAGTTCATGAAGTACCAATCCAAATTCAACTAAACAAAGATGAATCAATAATCATCCAATTGATCAAAAAAAAAAGAGATAGAGCAGAGTTAAAGTGAACCAAACAAAATAGAAATCCAAATTGGATCAAGGTCTTGATCAAGTTGTCATCGACATCATTCATCCATTTTGGTGGATTACGGGTTTCACCCTATCAACACCCAATATCCAAAGAGGTTGAAGAAATTTGTGATCAAAGAGACCATGAATCAAGGTCATCAAGTCAACAAAGTCAAACAATATTAAAATATAATTAAACAATTAATAAATGCATTTTGAAATTGATTTTAAATGAAAATAAAAGGGAAAATATCAAAGTCTAATCAAAATATTAAATAAAAATGAAGTGAGACCATGGAAAAATAAGAAATGACCTACAATACTTTTAGAAAATAGTTTCATCATTTTTGAAAATCTGAAACTAATTTTAAACTATTAAAAATCAAGCAAGTAGAACTAAAAAAAGGTATAAAAAATACTAAAAATAAAAATAAAAATCAAATGAAATCACCAGAGGTCAGAAACCATCATATGATCATATAATAATTTTTTCAGAATTAAAAAAGTATAAAAAACAATTTTAAACCAATTAAAATTAAGTAAACAAGTTAAAAATTATAAAAATAGAAAACATTGAAATAAAAATATGAAAAAATATCCATAAAATCAGAAATGATTCAATGTATTTTTATGTAATTTTTCATATTTTTTGGATAAAAATAAAGGAGTTGTGAATTTTTAAAGATAAAAGGAATTTAAAACAAAATTTGTAAAATAAAAATAAATGCCAAAAAGTGTGAGGCGTCAGATCATTCTCACTTAAACACACTGGAAGATCTAAGGGTCGTGAGGTGATGGACCATGATGGAAGTGAGTCAAAACACACGCACTAAAGCAAAGAAAGTCATGCCAATCAAAATATTTCAAATGACATGCTCTCATTGGTTGAGATGATCCACATGATCATCTTTAACCTCCAGTCATCTTAAAATCCAGAAATCTTAGGACAAATTTGCATTTCAAAAATAGGAAACCATTACTCATGGGATTGGTATAATTGGAAACGTCACAATGAGACGATCTCAACCATATTCTCGTGAAAGTTTTATTTAAACCATAGCGTAGTCAATTTGAAAAAAAAACAGAAAGAGCTTCAAAAATAAAATTCAAAAACATACAGTTAATTGACCAAACAATGAAAATTAATGTAGCAGTGAGCATTAGTGAACATTAAGGATCATCACAATAATTTGAGTTGAGAGATTTGAAGCCTCTAATTACCTAAACAAATTATGCTCAAAAGCATTTGAAAACTGACTTGGGGAGTTCACTATGATGCACGATTTAACTTGATTTTGATCTTGTTAGCTTGATTTAAGTTCAAGGAAGCTTAATGAACAAGAATTTTGGCTGGTGGAAGGGTGTGGATTGAGAATCAAGCTTACAAATTCAGAGTTCGAATGAGATCTGAACAAGGTTTAATTAGCTATCAAAAGCTTGCAGATGATGTGAATGAGGTCTCTATTTATAGGAGAAGAGATTAGAATATTGAGGGAGGGTGGATGATGCAATTTTGAGAGAAGTCGTGCACACCCTAATCATGGCAAAAGTGTGACTTGCAAAGCTGTCAAAACTCAATCCTCTCTTGCATTTTGAGTGCTAAATATCTCTGGAAAGTTGATAAACATGTTTAGACACGCAAGTGAACCTTAATGTGGCTGGTAATTAAGAATCAAGTGAGTTGCAAAACTGATCATCGAGCAAGATTTTTAATCTAAGTGAGCTTAGTCAAAAATACGGAGCAAGTAATTCAGGAGGCTTTATGACATGATTCTTTTTGCGATTGAAAGACCTTCCCATAAGCTTTACAATGTGCAATAAAAGTTTCCATTTGGCAATTTGGATCAAAAGTTATGAAACCTTGAAAATGGAAAAAAAAACAATATGCATTGGTACTTTGAAAATTTTCACTTCATGAGGACTAAAAGTGACCTGTAATGTTCCTTTCAATTCAATGACCTTCCAAACATTTTTAAGCCTTGCTCCTTGAATCAAACTTGTAGAAAATATCCTCAAAATTATGGTAGAAAACTAATGAGCTTCAAATGATGAAAATTGATCAAGTTATGATCCTTCAAAATTGGCAAAAAGTCACTTTAAAACTTGTAAAAAATTCACTAAGTCTACAAATGACCTATACTATAATCAAACTTTTTATGATCATCTAAGCATAATTGGCTCTTGTTATATAAAGAGAAGTTGTTGGAGATGATGAGAAGAGTATATATAAAAATAATCATTTCAAAATGGTAAAAATTGAGAGAGTTATGCATTTGTGACCATATAATCAAGAACTTGCCAAATTAGGTCAAGCAACTTGAATCAACTTTGAATCTTTTGATCTTTGTTGCAATCTAAGGCATGATGAAGCACATAGGACCTTAGAATGACGTTATCTTGAAATACACTTGATGAGGAGGTTCATAGCTTGATGAAACTTGTTGAATAAGGAATGCAAATAAACACATGAACTTATGGAATTTCTTGATGAATCAAACAACAAAACCTTGAGATAAGCTTGACCACGTGAAGTTGAGAGAAGCTCAAAACATAGCACTTTGATTATAGAAGCATAGCTTTGAGGTTCAGTGAATGGTCAATTAACTGATGATCGATTATCAAAACCGTAGCTTAGGAGGCGAGATAGATGCATATGGCTTAACACCTACAATGTACAAAACACAAAAGAGAAGCAAACCATCTTTTTAAATTTTGGCTTAGAGATTAGTAAGCAATAAACAAATAAAACAAATAAAAGGGTGCTTGGTGATCCTCCAAAGGAAAATTTAAAGATGGGAGAGAGCAAAAGTGAGAGGCAACCCAAGGTTGTGATCTTAATGTGATGTGTGGTGTAAAATGATTGGGGATCTTAGAGATAAAAATTAGAGTATAACATATATAATGATTCCACATCCTGCACTTCTCCTCATCACTTTCATATTCATTCAAATTGTCATTCATATTGCAATCCCTAAGAAACATAATCTCTTAACTATAAAATGAAAAAAGATGTGAAAAGGGAGAGGAAAATACATATGGTAAGACTTGTTGATGAACTACTAAATTTGTAAGGATGAAAGAAACAACAAGACAAAATGGTTGCTAAGTAAAACAATTACTAAATTAGTGGACGATGAAAAAATGAGACGAAAACTCTAATATTTATAAAAGGGAAGCAATCCCCTTAGATCTAGTAGCCTTCATTAGCGTATAATTATTATTGGGTGTCTCGCCTAACCACTTTGTTCTTATAGGTCTCGTGCTTGAAGGATTATGGACCGTTAAATCTTTCCTTAATCATTTTTCCCTTACAAGTCTCGTGTTTGAGAGACTTTGAACCGTCATATTATAATCCAACCCCATTATATATCATTTATTACAGCCCATCAATGATCCATCTCATAAATAGAACATAGATTTCTAAAAAGATAACGAGCATGGTCACACATGCATAAGACATGGGAGCAAGGTTGCCATGTCATTCTACATGTTCGATGATGACTCACCAATCATGTTCTCACCACCAACGATTGACTATACCCTCGTCTCCTATATTGAAATAGTGAGTTATCCACCATGTTTCATAATTGATCAACTAAGACTCTACGTGGCCGAATTTATAGAAAAGAAATTTGACATCCCTCAAGGATTATATATATCCATCCTAAAAATAAGGTCAATGATATCAATTTTTTATTTATCAGAATCTTAAAACTCTCTTGTGTATCTTATCGAAGACGGAATAACCTCTAATATACTCGCAGCAAATTCGATATATCATCAATTTAACCCTTATCTAATTATTTCTATTCGATAAAAAAAACCTATTTTAATTACACATATAGTTTGTTGTATTTGCTATTGCTTGAATTACGTGATATCCAAATCCCCCTCCCTGATTATGCTATAAATTCTAATTTGTTCCGACAAATAGTCCATCAATTCAATCTGTTTATTATGAAAAATATAAACCTCTTTCTAGAAGAAAAAAAATTGGAGACACAAATGATTTGAGTACGAAAGGAAGATTGGAAAGAGATAGTGATGTAATTAGTGAGAAAATAACTAAAGAGGGATCTTATAGGCCCCATAAGCACGTGAAGTGTTTTTTGGACATGCATCTTATCTTGTTGGTCACATTTGAGAGTAACTATGCAGGTGTGTCTACCTCTACAACTTGTAGCTGTTTGTAATTACTCTATATGGTGCCTTGACTATGACAATACTATAGGGAGCTACATATCATAGATAAGTCATCAAAAGATAACTTCAAAACTTCATGCTGTTTTGTCCTTGCCTTACATCGCTTTCACCTTTTACTAGCTCATCTTTCATTCGAATGGAAACCAAAATCATGATCGCATCACTTGGGTTTACTATTTGTGTCTTATATTGCATAGTAAGTACTATTCTTTCTGCTAATTATTACAAGTAAAATAAATCAAATTTATTTTATGAAACTAGAGTGAGGTGAATCACCATCAACCTAGTTCAAATATAGGTGGGATCATCTAAGAAAATGTTTGCATGAATTCGTTTTTGTTATGATACTAGAGTGAAGGGAATTACCATTATTGTTCTATAGAAAAATTATAAGTTAAATATATCTATAGCTATAGCTACACCTTCTAGAGAGATGCGCTCTCTTCAAAAATAGTCTCCCAAACTTTTTAGGGTATGTTTGGTGCAAGTGAAAAATGGTGGAAAGAAAGTTTAAATTTTAAAATCTTTTTACTATTTTGTTTGCATAAGTGAAAAATGGTGGAAAGAAAGTTTAAATTTTAAAATCTTTTTACTATTTTGTTTGCATAAAAAGGAGAGAAAAAATAATATTTTCAATACGAACCACTTAAAAAGAAGTTTTATTTTAAAATTGGAGAGAAAGTTGATTTAAAGATGGATAAAGTATTAACACTATAAAGAAAAGTGATATTAGTCGGTGATAATTGTGAGGTGTTATATTCCTCGATAAAATCAAATATTGTTTGGGGATCCCTCGCAAACAACAAATTAGAAAACAAAATGAAAAATAAATAAATGGTGTGGAGATACTCATTGCTATATATGAAGAGGGAATTTTGAATTTTAAAATTTTTACCCGCTTTACATTTAGCGAGGAGTAAAACATCACAAAATTATATTGTAGCAATTGCTTGGGGTAACCCCTCGCAAATTGCCACTAGTGTCCAGGCTGTCAAAAAGTCTTTTGTAATTTACAAGCAGGAACCCCTAGTCAAATCAGAACGTTTCATTTTCGTGGAGTATCCCCTCACTAATTACACTGCTGTATAGTCAATTCAACCCCATCATGTGCAGGCGTGCATGCTGCATTGGAAATAAAAGTTACATTTTGCGAGGGACACCTCATGGCAATTAGTAACCGTTGGATTTGCCACGGGTATCCCTCGCCATTTTATTTATATATCTCACGCGTTTCTCCTTCTATTTCTTTCCATAGTTTCCTCTCTCACATTAAACATACAAAGCATATCTTCTCTCCACATTCTTCTTCATCTTCAAATCCTTCATCTTCATCTTCATATATTTAAAGAAATTTTTTAAATGTTTTTATGTCTAATTTATATTATTTTGTTTATACAACATATTTATTAATAATTTTAATTTTTGATTTTTGATTTCAAGTTTTATTGTTATCATATAAAGCTACTAAGGAATTCAAATTTAGAGTGTTCATCTTCAAGGTACAAAAAAATTATGTTTTATTTATTTATTAAAATAGATTATTGTGATATAATTGTTGTGAAATATTATTTATTAACTGTTTATATATAATTAGAAAATAATATGAAACTTTTTATAATTTATTTAAAAAAAAAAGAATAAATAACATTATAAAAACTTTGTTTAAAAATATATTTGTGAAGTATTATAATTTTTAAAAAATAGTATTATAGAACAGTTTAAAAATAGTAGTTAAAAAATAACTTAAATATATAGTTTAAAATAATATATTTTTTAATACGATTTTTTGTTAAATATTTATTTAAAAAACAATTTTATAAATCTATGAAAAATATATTAAAATATATATTTAAAGAAAAAAGAAAATTAAAATATCAATTATTTTTTTAGAAAAATATAATTAAAAATATTATAAACCAGTTTTATAAATCTATAATAAATACATTAAAATATATATATATTTAAAGAAAAAACAGAATTAAAATAGTTAAAACATTAAAATATTAAAATAATTTATATTTAAAACATTATTATTTTTTAAAAAAAAAGGTATAAGAAAGATTAATAAAACAATAATGTATTTTTTAAATTAAATTGATTAATATATTTGTTCTGGACTGGGCCCGACAGGCCCAGAAGCATTGCAAAGGCCCAGTCCAAATGGACTTACAAGGGCCACGCCGACCAAAGAGCGCGACCGTGCCCGACGGGTAGTCGCAGGCTCGACAGCACACCTCCAGCTCGACATGCTGCGGTCCAGCACCACATCCTGAGGTCCAGCTCGACATTACCTCGAGCACCCCATCTAGGGCAGACTCAGTCCACTGTTCCCCCAACGATACCCCGAAAAGACCGCGTCTCCGTCCGCCTGCACTTCATGCAGAATATTAGGGAAGGGGACCACGTGCGGATCCCCACTACGCACGTAGAACCTGGCAGTTCCTCCATTGGGCCAAACCTGCCCGGCCCAATGAAGGAACCTTGGCCCAGCGCTGGGGGCTATAAATACCCTCTGCTTCCAGAGGGTCAGGTATTCATCATTCTAACCTTACACTTGCTATTATCTGCTCGTACTCCTACTTACTTCAGCATCGGAGTGCCTTGCAGGTACCCCCCCCCCCCCACTTCGTTCAAAAAGCTTTCTGCTCGGAGCCAGCCGTGACGGTCCATTTCTGATCAGGTCAGATCAGTGGCGCCGTCTGTGGGAAACTAGCTTCCCCGTCTAACGAACAACTCAAAAGACCAAAAGCTCAATTCAACTACCTGTCATGGCTGATCCAGCTCGCGACGAGCAGAACGTCCGTATCACCGACACCAATAACGGCACGACGGACAAAAACGGGCATCTCGACAACGTCGTCAATCCCGTCAACACCGCTCCTGCAACCACCGTCCTCGGAACTTCCTCGCACAGGGATGGAGCCACCTCATCATCCTCCCCGCTCCCACCACCACTCGAGGACGACCCGGTAGCTCTCGCTCATTACAGAGCTGCCCGATTCCACGAAGTCCCAGTTCCCGCCGGGGCAGATGCCACTACTCAGGCACTGTTCGCGGCCATCAATCAGACAAACTATCTCATCTTCGCCCAAGGAGAAAGACTAAGGGCACTTGAAGATGACCGACGACCCCCGAGGAGGCATCGAAGGCCACATTCTCCACCTCCTCGGGTCACAGAAGTTCGACACCCTTCTCCCCCGCGGAGACACTACAGGGAGAACTCCAGAAGCCCCTCTCCCCGGCCAAAGCAGAGGAGGCCCTACTATGAGAGACGGCCCGCCATCCCTGCCGGAGAACTAGGTCGCGACCCGTAAGGCACGACAAGAGACACGCCGGGGATGGGCGTGTGACATTCAACCACCGAGCATCACGCTCGAGGGAAACTCAGCACGATCACCGTGCCAGACAAAACTACAGGTCCCCATCTTTTTCTCCGGAGAGGAGCGACGAGGACGACCCCTGCGGTCCCCTGTCGCAGGCCATCATGGATGCACCCATCCCCCCGGGCATGGAGAAGCCCCCACATCTGAAGGAGTATGACAGAGTTGTGGACCCGGTCGACCACATTGACGGGTTCGAAGCCATGCTCCACTATCATAATGTCGGGGGGCCCATCAAGTGCCGCTTTTTCCCCACGACTCTCAGGAAGGCGGCCATGGACTGGTATAAAGGACTCGCCCCGGGCTCAATCACGTCGTGGCGGAACCTGAAGAACTAGTTCATCAGTTCCTTCACAGCTTCTCGGCGCCATCCGAAGACCGAGGCGGCCCTCGAGGCCATCATCCAAAGACAGGATGAAACCTTGAGGGAGTTCATCAACCGCTTCAACCGAGAAGCAATACAGGTCCCCTGCGCGGACCATATGAAAAGATACTTGCTGGAGAGGGGTCTCCTCCCCGGCACGGAATTCAGAAAGGCTGTGGGTATTGAGCCACCTCCGACTTTTGATGCCCTCCTCGATAAGGCTCGAGCATATATGGACTACGAGGAGAGGGAAGCTGCCAACAGGGCCTGAGACTCGAGGGCTCGGGGTCCAAACAACAGCAGCAGCTCACGACAAGAGGCTCCTCCCCGACGTACGGGGGAGAAAAGGAAAGAAGACCGACCCCGGGAAGTCCGGGAGCAAAGGGGCCCCTCGGGCCATTTCACCGAGTACACTCCGCTCATAGCTTCCCGCGAGCGTATTCTGGCGGAGTGTGCCAGTACAGATTTTAGGGACGGTGGCGTCAAGCGTCCCCGACCTACTCCCGCCAAGCCAGGGGCGGATAAAAATAAATACTGTCAATACCATAGGAGTCATGGTCATTTGACAGAGGACTGCGTCCACCTCAAGGACGCCATTGAAACCCTCACCAAAGGAGGGAGGCTCGCGCAGTACAGGCGAAACGACGCTCCTCGTCGCGACGCCCATGAAACCAAGGAGCCCGAAGAAGACGCCCGACCATCAGACGAGTCGGTGCCTATCCAGACCGCCTTCTCGGTAACCAGGCCCGAGGATTTCGACATTCCCGAACTCCTGCAGGAGCCCCTGACAACGCACAGCAGGTGGGAATACTTTCCCTCCGCCGTGGTCATCAACGGGGGCGGGTTCAACGACCTCACCATCAATTCAGCTAAGAGGAAGTTGGACGAGCTGGTCGACATAGCTCCCCCACAAACTGTAACGTTTAAAAGGGTGAAGGGCAGGTCAGAGCCCATCACCTTCTACCTAGAAGAACTCCCCGGCGGAGCCCCGAACGCGGTCATCCCCTTACTGATAAGGGAAAAATGGCCAATTTTGACGTGCATCGCATCCTGGTCAACGAAGGGAGTTCCGTCGACGTGATGTACAGCCAGCTGTTCCGGACCTTACAACTGGACGACTCACATCTCTCTCCGTATGTGGGGTCGGATCTACAAGGCTTCAACGGCTCGACTTCCAAACCTTGGGGTTATGTCGAGCTTCTGGTTACGTTCGGCGAAGGAACGGCTACGAGACAGGTTAAGGTCCGCTTCCTCGTCATTGACTGCCCGTCTCTATACAATTGCATCTTGGGGAGACCGACACTGGCGGAGCTGACGGCGGTGCCCTCACCGTCCATCTGAAGATGAAGTTCTACACCAAAAGGGCACGGGTAGCTACCATCCAAGGAGACCTAGCCGCTGCCCGTAGGTGCTTCAATGCTGCTTCTAAGGGACGGGATACCGTCGACATAGGGACCAGACCCGCCAAAAGGACAAAACAGGAGCCCGACAGGAAAGCATCCCCCGAGGAAGAAGTCCAGAAGGCCCCACCAAAGGTCGACTCCATAGCCCTCGACACTCGCTTCGATCAGGACGAGCCATCCAGCAGCGAGCAAATCCCACTCCGACCAATTCCGAACGGGGATTTTGAACTCGTTCCCCTCGGCACAGACCCGACCAAGGGAGTGAAGATTGGTAAAGACCTCCCCGACTTGGCCAGGAAGCAAATCAAGGCCTGTCTGCGCGAGAATGCTGATCTCTTCGCCTGGAGCGCTGCAGAGATGCCCGGACTCGACCCTGAGGTCGCCTGTCACCACCTCGCCATTGATCCAGCCGCCAAGGCCGTAGTACAACGTAGGCGTAGGCAGTCTCCAGAAAAAATAGAGGCTGCTGAAAAAGCTGTAAAAGACCTCCTAGAGGCAAATTTTATTTCTGAAGCCCGGTATTCCACCTGGCTGTCAAATGTTGTACTTGTGAAAAAGAATAATGGAAAATGGAGAATGTGCGTTGACTACACCGATCTCAACCGGGCTTGCCCGAAAGATGCTTTCCCCTTACCTAACATAGACATGCTGGTCGACAACTCGGCCGGCTACAAAACTTTGTCGTTCATGGACGCCTACTCGGGATATAACCAAATCCCAATGGCTCTGGGCGACAAACACTGCACGGCATTCATGACCAGCTCGGGCAACTATTACTACAATGTAATGCCCTTCGGACTGAAAAACGCCGGAGCAACTTACCAACGTATGATGAACAGAGTTTTCAACAAACAGATCAGCGACATGCTCGAGGTATATATGGACGACATGATCGTCAAATCCCGAGCAGACACCGATCACGCAGCTCATCTCAAGACAGTCTTCGCCCAAGCAAGACGTGCAAAATGAGGTTCAACCCCGAGAAATGCACGTTCGGGGTTAAGGCAGGAAAATTCCTTGGATTCTATCTAATAGAACGAGGGATTGAAGCCAACCCCGACAAATGTCGGGCATTCTCCGACCTCCCGACACCGACGTCGAAGAAGTCGATACAAATCATGAACGGCATGCTTACGTCACTATCCCGCTTCGTCGCGAAGTCCGCCCAGCACGCCCTCCCCATCTTCAAACTCCTTCGAAAGGAAGCAGCCTTCGAATGGAACGAGGAATGCGAGCACGCACTTCGCGATCTGAAGCAGAGCCTGTCTCAGCCGCCCGTGCTGTCTCGACCAGACGACGGGGAACCGATGTACTTATACTTGGCCGTTTCAAACAAAGCCATCAGCGCGGCCCTTGTCCGCGAGACCTTCGACGGGCAGAAACCTGTCTACTTCACGAGCAAAGCCTTACAAGGGCCCGAAAGCAGATATCAGCAGATCGAAAAGGTTGCTCTGGCCCTCGTCAACGCTGCGAGGAGGCTCAGACACTACTTTCTAGCCCACACCATCATCGTGCGAACCGATCAGCTGGTGAGGCAACTCCTGGGTCGGCCAGATATGGCGGGCAGGATGCTGAAGTGGTCCTTGGAGCTCTCCGAATTCGACATTCAATACGAAAGCAGGAAAGCCCTGAAAGCACAGGCCTTGGCCAACTTTGTCGCGGAAATGACCACTCACGACCTTCCCCCGGGGAAGGAGCACAAGTGGACCATCTTCGTCGACGGAGCGTCCAGCTCGTCCGGCAGCGGCGCAGGAATCCTCATGGAAAACGAAGAAGGCGTGGTAATCGAGCACTCCTTAGTTCTCTCCTTCCCGATGTCAAACAACTAGGCAGAATACGAAGCCCTGCTCGCAGGACTGAGATTAGCCGAGGACCTGGGAGCCCGCGAGGTACAAATTTACACTGACTCCCAGCTCGTCGCCTCTCAAGTACAGGGGAGCTACCAGGCCAAAAACGACAACCTCATCGAGTATTTGAACTTAGTCAAAAAACACATGACAAAGTTCGTACGAGCAGAAATTTCTCATGTTCCCCGCGAGCAAAACACGAGGGCAGACATATTGTCCAAACTTGCGAGCACGCGAAAGAAGGGCGGAAATAAATCCGTCATCCAGGAATCTCTAGCACGTCCAAGCATCGAACCACCCTCGACTACAGTCGAGATCCATGCCATCGGGGATGCCACGTTCTGGATGACCCCGGTTTATAATTTCCTGACAAAAGGAGAGCTCCCGTCGAACCAGGCCGAAGCTGCCATTATCAAGCGACGAGCATGTTCCTACGTGGTTCTCGAGCAGAAACTGTATCGAAGAGGATTCTCCATCCCCCTCCTAAAATGCATCGACGAGTCCACCATCCCCGACGTACTACGGGAGATACACGAAGGGATCAACGCCCAGCACATGGGCGGTAAATCCTTGGCACGGAAAGCCCTTCGAGCAGGATACTACTGGCCGACGATGCAACAGGACGCCAAGGAACACGTAAAAAAAATGTGACAAGTGCCAGAAGCACGGGGATATGCACCTCGCCCCCCCGCACGAGCTAACCATATTGTCGTCCCCGTGGCCGTTCGCCTGGTGGGGCATGGACATCCTCCGGCCCTTCGTGCAAGGAACCTACCAAAACAAATTTCTCATCGTCGCCGTGGATTACTTCACAAAATGGATCGAGGCCGAGGCCCTCGCAAAAATCACCTCGCACAATATCCTCCGTTTCTACAAAAGAAACGTCCTCGCCAGGTTCGGAATTCTGCAGGTCCTGGTGACCGACAACGGTACCCAGTTCACCGACCACGGGTTCCAGGACTTCGTCACCAAACTAGGGACAAAACAACATTTCACATCAGTCGAGCACCCCCAGACCAACGGGCAAGCCGAAGCCGCGAATAGAGTCATCCTCCGAGGGCTCAAACGTCGGCTCGGCGAAGCCAAGAGAGGATGGGTCGAGGAACTCCACAGCGTCTTGTGGGCATACCGCACCACACCCCACTCAACGACGGGTGAGACACCATTTCGACTGACATATGGCACCGAGGCTGTCATCCCGGTTGAAATCATGGAACCATCCCGACGAACGGAGGACCCCCTCGACGAAGAAATGAACGACGAAGCACTAAGGGATAAAGTCAACCTGGTCGAGGAAATCCGATCGGGTGCAGCCCTGCGAGAAGCCACCCTAAAACAACGAGTGGCTCTACGCCACAACGACAAGGTCATCAAGCGCGAGTTCGAAATCGGCAGCCTGGTATTACGCAGGAACCAGAAAGATTCCCGCGAAGGGAAGCTGGCCGCGAACTGGGAGGGACCTTATCGCGTCCACGGCACCACGGGTACCGGGGCGTACTACCTCGAGCAATTAGACGGAGAGCCATTACCACGACCCTGGAACGCTGCTAAGCTAAAGCAGTACTACAGTTAGAAACTACCAACACCTGGGACCCTCGACCAACGGCACCCGCGCTCGGTCAACGAGAGAAAACGTCCGACTTCGTATAAAGGCTAAGGTACAAGCCCGACATACGGCCAAATCGCACAGCATCACACGACAAACGATGACGATCGATAGTGCCCGACGTGGACAGCTATACCGAGCACCACCGTCGTTGTACCCATAAGGCAGAACACCCAGCTCGCGATGGGCAGTTCACGACAAGGGCGAATAGTCCCTATCGGGCTTCACGCCCGACTGAGCAACTTCGCTCCAAATGCCCGACAAGTCGTCAAGAATGACGGGCCATCTAAAAGGGTCAAAGGGAAGTCTCTCCCCTCGAGCACAACACTTAGGTGACTCTGGCCAGCGAAAGAGGGCCGGTCATGTATACAAACGAAAGGCGGGCAGATTCGCTCGCCAAATCACAGCCGCTTGCGGGCACGCCTCGGGCCCATGACTTAGGCTAAAATTTTATGCAAATATATAAGATTTCAAGCAAGGGCAAAACATTCAAAATGTAAAACAGCATTCAGATAAAAATGCCCGAAGGCGACAAAGCAATTATAAACCGACCAAGGAGGCCGACGATGTTCATAACGTACAACAAACGGGCACGCAGGCCCAAAGAATACAAATGTCAAAGGCACGCAGGCCCGCTATCCTAGTCAGGTTTCCCCAGAACCATCATTGTCGACGCTTGGAGAGTCGGGCGGGGGCACGATCACGCCATCCACGATCTGATGTGTGTGGCCTATACCCTCAGTGACCAGACCTGGGTTCAACAAGGAGAGCTGACCGACTGCGGAGTCGAACCCCTCCTCCAGAGCACCGACGCAATCTGCCTCGAGGAGCCGGATATGGGCGACCAGCTCCGATCGACTCTTCAAAGCCGCTATGTCCTCCGGCTCGTCCTCGGCAGGTTGCATGGCAGCGTTCATTTCCTCAATCTGCTGGGCCAAGCGTCCGACTTCGGCCCCCAGACGATCCCTGTCTGCACGGAGAAGCTCCCCCTCCTCGGCCAACTTCCCCGACTTCTCCTTCTCCAGGGTCAACATCTCCCTCTCAGCATCCAGCATCGCCGTCTGCTCGCGGAACATCTCCTCGGAGCGTTCCAGAGCGGTCTTCAATTTCCACGAGCTCGAGGTAAGGTCCGCTTTCTCCTGCTCGAGTTCTTCGATACGGACAGGATCCCCCCCTTCCTCGGACAGCACCAGGGCCATCTCGGCCATTTTCACCAGCCCATCCATGCTGGCAGCCAGCCAGATACATCTTCTGATCCTCTTTGCTCATCCTTTTGATAGCTTCAGCCTCGTCGGCAACCACTGTCAGAGGGAATCTCTCGAAGAAGCCCTCCTCTTTGAAACAAGGGGGGAACGCGAAAGACCTGACAGCACTGGCGTCCTCGCCAACAGTTGGACCACTTTCCACCCGGGTCCTCTTCCTCTGCATCAGGACGGCACTAGGGTCGACCTCTTCAACTTCTGGGGTCCCATCCGACGCGGCCCCCGAGCTGGGCGGCGAGTCCACCCTCACCGGCTGAGGAGCACTTGGACTATGTGGCGGGCCCATCCTCGTCCCCTGGGGGGCCTTCACGACCCTCCTGCCTCGCTTCTGATCGCAAGACAATTTCAAAAGTCTTTCCCGTCGACCGGCCATCAAACCTGCACGAAATAAAAGATGGGTTAGTATCGAGCAAGCTCATAAATAAATGACGAGCAAAGAAATTCAAGCAATAAACGACCTAGCAGACGGGCAGCCTGCCTGTACATTTGGCACTCCACGAGCGCCTTAGTGTCAATCGGCCGAGACTCAAACGTTGGGTAACCCTCTGCGTCCAAGATATCGTCCCCTTCCCTCGTAGCCCACCGGGTAGGGTGGAAGCTATCGACAAACCGACAAAGTGTGGCGTACGCCTCCTCGTCCTCCGAGCACATGTCCCCGGCAGCAGTATGGTAGTAACCAGTCCCGTGCTCGTAGTGCCTGAACATCCAGTGCACAGGGAACTTAGCCGTACGGGCCAACACAGGATTCCCATCGTTGCCCAAAACCGCCTCCCCGTCATCATCGCTTAGGGGCTCCTCCTCCTCGTAAAGAGATCCTAAAGCAGAGGTGGTAACTGGCCGCACAACGTACCACTTGTCTTTAAAACCCCTTACGGAGTCCATATACATTTTGAAGAGTCTCCTCGACTGCTTCAAGGAGACCCAGCTGTGTTTCCCTCCTCGAGACTGGCGCTGCAGATGAAAAATCTGGAAGAAGAGCGGTATGGTCGCCCCGATCCTCAGATAGCGACACGTCAGCTCAAACGCCCGGATGAAGGCGAGTGAGTTTGGATGTAGCTGGGACGGGGCCAGCTCCAGGTGAGTGAAGACCCCGACCTGGAAATCAGTGAAGGGCAGCTGCAGCCCAAGATCTTTGAACGCGATCTCGTACATCGCGAAGCTATATTCTGGATACACCGAGCAGATCCTTGAACGGGAAGACGGGCGGATGACAACGAAATTCTTTTGGAAGTCGGGCTGGCCCTGGCCCGCTTCGAGGACAGCATATGGATTTCGGTCGCCCCGGCTGTAGATTGACGCGATCCCTCGGGGCTCGGCGCCCACCCAATCTAGCAAAGGGTCGTCGACAGTATCAATCAAGCTGACCGACTCATCGGCACTTTGTTCTTCACGATCGTGGCGCCCGGAGGAGCACGGCTCGTCTGCCATGGTTACCTGCAGAGCACGGGAAACCAGTCAATTGGGCACGAAGCCATACGCTCGACAAACCACGTCGTCCCACGCACGACCACATAGTCAGTTTACACGGGTGGTTGCCTCCCCGACATCCTGAAACTCGATGTGTTCTTCTTTAAACCAACTACGCGGCCACTCTCCAACATGTCGACCCAAGGTATGAGCATGGCGAGCCACATCATGAAGCCTACGGCCAAGACCATGAACATACCGGGCGCGATCATGAATCAGGCGCCCTGGATCATGAAGACCCCGGGCAGCGCTGAAGTTTATCACCTAAAACTATGAATATGCCGACCACAAACATGCGTTTGCCGGTCCTAAGCATGAATATGTCGAGCTAAGTATGAGTTTACCGGGCTAATCCCACGCGCACAGTCCCTAAAACATCTACAAACGCCAAAAATCATGCATTTTAACAGGAAAATGAAGAAGATAAACCACTTACTTGGATCAAAAAGTAGGATTCGGCTACGGAGTAGAAGAATCTGTGACAGAAGATCGCGACTGGGAAAAATCTGGAAGAGCAACAGCAGAGAGAGCACAAAGAATAGAAACGTGTTATGGGGCCCAAGGTTCCTATTTATAGTGATGACGTGGAATACCAAACGTCACCTCGGGCAACCACGGAGTCTCTCTCCCCGACGCGCTACTCCCAATGCAATGATGACCCTATCCCCATAGAGTGGCGACACAATTCCCGAAAGATACCTCGTATGCTCGACAGACGCGCCCCGGTGAGGATCCTCCAGGTATCCACCGCGGAAGATGTCTCCGAGCACGGCACGAGGAGGCCCTCGAGGGTCTGCACCTCTGTCCCGGGCACGAGACCTCGATGAGGAGACGACCCGAGTTCAAGCCATGGCTCCTCACAAAGGAACCACGACTTGGGGGGCTCCTGTTCTGGACTGGGCCCGACAGGCCCAGAAGCATTGCAAAGGCCCAGTCCAAATGGACTTACAAGGGCCACGCCGACCAAAGAGCGCGACCGTGCCCGACGGGTAGTCGCAGGCTCGACAGCACACCTCCAGCTCGACATGCTGCGGTCCAGCACCACATCCTGAGGTCCAGCTCGACATTACCTCGAGCACCCCATCTAGGGCAGACTCAGTCCACTGTTCCCCCAACGATACCCCGAAAAGACCGCGTCTCCGTCCGCCCGCACTTCACGCAGAACATCCAGGAAGGGGACCACGTGCGGGTCCCCACTACGCACGTAGAACCTGGCAGTTCCTCCATTGGGCCAAACCTGCCCGGCCCAATGAAGGAACCTTGGCCCAGCGCTGGGGGCTATAAATACCCTCTGCTTCCAGAGGGTCAGGTATTCATCATTCTAACCTTACACTTGCTATTATCTGCTCGTACTCCTACTTACTTCAGCATCGGAGTGCCTTGCAGGTACCCCCCCCCCCCCCCCACTTCGTTCAAAAAGCTTTCTGCTCGGAGCCAGCCGTGACGGTCCATTTTTGATCAGGTCAGATCAATATTGTATTTCTATTTTGAGAAAGTATTAATTTGGGAGAAAGAAGTTAATTTTTAAAGTTATAATATGGTAAATATATTTATATACTCTTTTAGTATAACATATTTAGTATTAAAAATAAGTTATTTATTATAAATAATATAATTTATGTTTAGTATTAAAATTAAGTTTATGTTTTAGTATATTTTTATGTGTTAGTAAACATCATAATATGATAAATATATTTATATACTCTTTAATAAAAAAATAACTTTAAAAGTATGGTTAAATAATTTTTAAGACAATAAGTAAATATATATAATTTAGAGAAAAAATACTATTTTTTAGAAGGTATAATATGGTAAATATATTTATATACTCATTTAAAAAAGATATCTCTAAAAAGTATATTTTCAAGATTAAAAATATGTTAAAAAAACATTTTAATTAGAATAAATAGGTAGATATATTATTTGGTGAAATATATATTTAGAAAGTATGGTTAAATAATTTTAAAAAACATTATTAAAATTAGGTAGATATATTGTATGAATAAATGTTTAATTAGAGTAGATATATTGTATTGAATATTATAAAATCTATCACTAGTTTTATGATGTTATCGACAAAAATTTTAAAATTTGCCGTTACATCAATCCCCATTTTGTCGAAGAAGAAGAGCAAGGAGAAGAACAAAATGAACAAGAATAGGATCATTAAATTTAAAATTTTAATATTTATTTTAATTTGTATGAAAGAATTTATGTTAACTATTTTGAACTTAAGAATTTTATTTTAATTTGCATGAAGTTTTATTTTAATTTTTTATTATATTTGATTGAATTTTAATTGTTATATTTATTATGTTTAATTATATCTATTATATTAATTTTATTTTAATAATATAATTAATATAATTATTATTATTGGTTTTTATTTTATGAATATTAATTTTTTAAAAAATATTTTTACGATTTGTCAGGGGATAAACTTCAAGGAAAATGTCAATGTCTGCATTTTACTAAGGGCTTAACCCGTCGCAAATGGAAAAGCATTTACATTTTGCCAGAGACTTAACCCCAAGCAAAAATTGTGACACACTTCCACCTACCCCGCACCTACGTCTACATGATGCACACTATAAAACTCATGTTGCATTTAGCAAGGGCAAATTTCCCACGTGTAAAGCTCCTTGCAAATTTATTTGTGACCCCCAGTTTTCTTAGGGGACCAGTCCCCTTGCAAATTTTACATTTGTGAGGGGTTTTTGTCATTAGTGGGGGGTTAAACCCCTGGCAAATAACGTTTTTTTTGTAGTGTATACAATATTAATCGATTAAAGAATAAGCAACCGAAAAAAGCTCCAAGATTTTTCCCAAGATCTAATATTATTTTTTATTGATTACTATCAATCTCTTTTCCTCCCATTGTTGTTGCTTGTGTGAGTGTTTGGTATCCATCATCATCTTATTCCTTAGAGGGTGAAGATTTTGTGTTTATTTCTCCATTTCGTCCTGTGTCATTGTTTCCAGTGATTTCTGGGAAACAACCGCTAGTCTTCCAAACTATCGAATAGTCTTTATTAACGCTACTCAATCTCTTTGGTAACTCACAGGATCGACTAGATTGATCCTAGGACTCCTTGGATATCAAGGTTACTCTCACAATCGAACAATTATTCATGGGTGCTATTGTATATATGTTTGGTTTGTTTCGATCCCTCTCTCTAAGAGTTTAAGAATGTGGTCAAAATGTATGTGAAAACTAAGTTACACGAATGATTGCTAATTGTAATGCTAATTGAAAAGACATAGAAAACTGTATGGAAAATGAAGTAACTGATTTCGATCCATAGAACATTTAACACAAAAGGTTTCTGGAATGCAGAAGTTTAAAATATGAAGAAAGCGTTTAATGCAAGAAATCTAGAAAGGAGTTTAAGTGAAAGTACAGGTTTGAAGAATAATACTATGAAAGTAAAGATATTGAAAGCGTAAAAGTTCTCTGAAACATAAAGTGCTTCGAAATGTAAAGAAAGCAGTAAAATGTAAGACTTTGAAGAAAGGACTTTGGAATGAAAAGACAATAGATAAAGAAACTTGTAAATGTTGCTTGACAAAAAGAAAAAGAAGGAAAGTGCTGGAAATAGTAAAAAGGCTTTCATTAAATTAAAAATACATGGTGCTATCATACATACATCTCTCTTGCATTCGTTTCCCTTGCCATGTGGTAGTTTGAATGTTATTGAGTATTTTGTATAACAGATATGACACACTGAAATCCTACCACTAAGACTTCTATTTATACTAATTCGACCCTAACGGTCTCGCTACAAGATCATGCCACGTTTCGAACATGCAAGACAATGTTCCTTTCCTCTTTCCACGTGTCCTCAAATGCTCCAACGCATAACTTTCAAACTTTGAAAGTCCCGCTTTCATTTGAATTTCAAATGCTTTGGTGTTCTTCTGCTTCGAACGCTCTTCTCAGATTTAGCTTCACTGCTGTTTCGAGACCCCTTTGAATACGCTCCCAAGATTACCGTTCGAAGCTTCAAACTTTGACACACTCATTCGAAACACTGGTTCTGCAATCTCGAACGTGGTGTTTTAATTCCATTTCGATCATAACTTCTAGCTCTTTTTTTTGAATTCCAAATAACACTATCAAAATCTTCAGCCAACAAATTGCCCCTTTAAAATATGTATTTCGATCTCTCTGAGAAATACCTATTTTAAACATTTATACAAGATTTTGATAGGATCTTCGAATCATCATAGCATTTAATGCGTTTGACCCTAGTCACATCAATCATAGCACCCTTTGGGTACCTTAACCCCCCAAAGTCACTTCACAGCATGGTGCAGTTATAAGTAATGATTGTTTTTAAAATCACGCCTATTACCTATATCAACTTCTCGCCACCTCTTCATCACACCAATCCATGATCTCCACGTATCATACTTTCACTCGGTGGATGTTTCATCTTCTTATTATAAAACGTCAATTTAACCTTCCTTTTTTCTTCTTTACACTCTAAACCTTTCAAACTCTAGAATTTTACCCTTCTTCTCTCCTAAACACTCTAAGTTCTCAAACAACAAAAATGTCTTCCTCCACATCATCTCAACTCAAGAAAACTTCCAAGAAGAAGGGAAAAACTACAGGAGCAACTATGGAGAGTAAAATCGTCACCATTCAAGGCCAATCTGCTCTTGCTCCTCAAATGATCTCCAAAGAGAAGGAAATGCTGTACGCATCACAGGTACTCATCCCTACCCATGTTGCTGGTAAGAGGTTAGCCCTAAATGGCCCTCTTACAGTTTTTGAAATACTAAAGGACACCAGGACCATTTTTCCCGTGTGTTACAACTTTAAACCTTTATTCAACAAAATGGATGCCCCTAGGGCAACAGAGTTTCTTAACCCAAAAACCACAGAAACCTCAACTGTTCATCCTAAGGACCCATTCATCTTGGATTATGTAAAAAGCAATTTTAAACCATTCCGATCTTGCCCTACTGCTGATGTTGCTTATCAAAACTGGTTTACGAAAGTAGAAGCCAAAAAATCCCAGCAATGGGAAGAACTAGGCATTTATAACCTTATTAAGCTGTCGAAACCTGGATTCACCTATAGTCATCCTCTGCTATTTGCGTCCCTCTACTTCTGGGATAGTACCTACAACACTTTCCATCTTCCAGGTGGAATGATTACCCCAACTTTCTTCGATATAGCAGCCATTACTGGGCTGACGCCAGTGGGGGAAACTTATGTTCCTGATAATGAAGAGCATTCAAGCATAATTGACTTTGAAGTCAAGTTAGCCAGCTTCTCCAAATTTATCGGCCATTATCATGCTGAAGGGGATAATGTGTCTGACACAGAGCACATTGCTTTCTTAACTCTGTGGCTGTCTAGGTACGTTTTCTGCAGTAGATCCCTGCAGGTAGCTAGTAGGTTCATTCCTTTAGCTAGGGATTTACATGAAAACCGCAAAGTGTGCCTAAGCGAATTACTCTTAGTTGACCTCTATGAGAGCCTGAGGTCGGCTGTTTCGAGCCTTAAATCCCACAATTCCAAAAACATTCTTTTAGCTGGCCCATTTTGGTTACTTCAATTATGGCTCAATGCCATGTTCGAACCTTCTTTAGCAACCGCCAACACCATAGACGAACAAGATGCAGAAATAAGTGATAGGATAGTCGAAGGCACTAGGCTTCGAAGACTAACCCCTAACGATGACAAGGACGACTTCAAGGTTCAATTTTCAAAGTACATCTTGATACTCTCAAAAAGACATAAATTCGAAGAGAGCATGGCGCCCTTTGCTTCGAGGGCTCATGGACCTTCTTGGTTCACCATGGCTTTCTCAGAAGCTATCAAGAATAAGGAAATCCAAGATGTGTGGAGAGCTTTCTTGCTTCCTAGACTTATCTCTTCAAGGATAACCCCAGCTAAAAACCAAATTCTTCTTTTTGCCTACCAGCCAAACTTCGTTTCAAGGCAGTTTGGCCTATGCCAACTGATTCCTGAACCTTTGTTCCAGACTGAGAGCGCCATCACCTCTGGTCGAACTTTCAAAGCAAGGGAAGTTAAGATCCAACAAGAACAATACCAGGGCTTTGCCCAATTTGAACTGATAGCCTTCGAACCTACTCATCTCGCGGCCAAAGGATTTCTGGAGTGGTGGATTAAGTTTTATCAAACTTGTATGTTCGATACGCTTACTATTCGACAGAAACTAATTGATGCCTTCGATGTGCAGGTACCAGCAAAGAAAGGTATGTTTACTCATGCCAAAGAAATAAAAGCTTTTCAAAATTACTTCGAAACTACTTACGATCCCACACGCTTGGACTCCACTGTGCATCAAGCGGCTGAGACCTTGAAGGAAAAATTTAAACAAAAAGTTACCAAGTTAAAACTTCCTTCAGGGCTGTCACCTGAGGATAGGTATAGGTTGGCATTCGAAATGCATCCACCTAAATTTCCCAGATTACCTACCTCAGAATTGGCTCTGGCTTGGTTTCCCCCATATCCATGGTGGTTTACTTGCAAAGAGATGTTCAAATATCTTCAAAGGAAACCAAAGCCATCTGAGACTGTGACATGGGCTCGACACTGGCTTCATGATTTCCCAGGACATCTTCGATATGACCTTTCTGCCATGTCAATTAAATCTGATCAAGGCACAGGTGCGAACGCTTGGGAAAAACTCCCAAATATCTTTTATTTTCCAAATCTTTAACCTTTGCTTTAAATGTTTTGATTTTCAGCTATCAGGATAAAGACCACTGCCTCGAAATCGAAGGAAGGGAGTGCCTCTCAAGCCTCCATCGAAACTACCGAAAAGACTAATCCACCCGAAACGACTACTGCTGCTGCAACTACACCAACAACAACAACGCCAACAACAACAAGTGCCCCAATTCCAACGGTAATCACTTAGTTTTTTCTTTTCATGCTTCGAATTCACTCCATCCTTTTATCTCTAACTTCGATAAACTTCGTGCAGACCAACAAGCTTCCCCCCACTACTCCCAAGAAGCGGAAACCAAACACCACTGGGGAAGAACTGACTGCTGGAGGAAACTCAAACATTGCTTCGAAGAAGAAGCTGAAGAAAACTACGCCCAAAAGTACTGCTCCTACTAGTGTCTCTGGACTCGACTCCAGGGATGCTGCTCCCTTACCACAATCCAAAAATCCACCTTCGACTTCCAACCCACAGTTGGAACGCATAGCTAGTAACCTCTCTTCTGAGGGGCCACAGGTAAATCGAACTTCTTCTAAAAAACATTTAACTTCTTATTACCTTGGTGAGTGTCATTCTTTAATCACTTTGCTGCCCCTTGCAGAACATCCTGAATCCCACTTCTACTATTTCGATCTCACCGTCCAGGGCTGCTGTTCCGCTTAACTCCTCTCCTCAAGGGGATTCCAGCAATTTGGTCCAAAACAAAGGTTCTTCAAACGTGGCGGTTTTGGCTGGAACTTCTGAGCAGCCAGATGACCAAGGTACCTCCATTCCTCTGAAAGAGGTGAGCGAAACCATACCTCAAACGTCTGCAGAGGATTCACAAAGGGTTCTTCAAAAGTCCCCCCTTGAAACTCTTCAAGAGGATCCAAAGGATGCTCAGACTGAAGAGGAAAAAGCTGATTCTGGGCAAGGATTCGAAGAATCTGCAGACGAAGAATCTGAGGAGGAAAACGCCAATGATGGGGAAAATGACAATGATGGGGAAAATGACAATGATGGTTCGACTGCCGGGACGGAGTCTAATGCACATAGCGGTGAAAAGGATGGTATCGAAGTGGTAGATTTGGTCGAGGATGAAGAAGATCAAGAGTACGAAGCAAATGAAGGGGATGGTGATACGATCAACGAAAACCCAAAGGTTGAAACAAACGAGGTTCCCCTACGCGTGGAATTCCCCCAATCCTCTCCGTCTCGAATGACTGATGAGGAACTGGCACTTCTGAGGCGAAATGACCCTATTGGGTACATGAAGGCAAAGTTGGCCCAGAGGGACATTCCACTCGCTAGGGCTGGCACAAGTTCAACCAGCTATCCTCTTCCCACAGATGAAAGAGTTGTTCTTCTCAACAAAATTAGGAGAACTATTCTCAATGTGGATATCTTCGAAGTGCTTAAGCAAGATAGTACTGCTTGCTACACTATGAAGGAGCTGCTTACAAAGGTCAATCTTTCCAGCTGCTCTTTTCCAGTTAGTACTCTCTTGTTTGATCTTCAAAATTTGCTGGACAACGTAACTGGCTATCTTCTCCAAGATGAATCTGCTGCCAAGAAGGTTCACGAGAAACGTATTGCTATGGATGCCGCCTATGAACAAGCTTCGAAGCTTTCTCAAGAAGCTGAAGATCAGGCTATGCATCTGAAGCAAGCAAAAACTGAATATGAAGCTCGAGCTGAGTCCATTCTTGCTTGGGAAAGGCAGATTCTGGAACTTCAACAGAAAGTTAAGGAGGCTAAGGAACAACAACTAGCCTTCGAAACTAATCCTGCAGGTAACCAATTCGAAGAGCTTCTCAACCGGGGGCTTGCAGAAATGGAGACTGCAGAACAGCTTAAAGGAGAAGTGGCAACCTTGGAAGGTGCCAGGCGGTTTGCTCAGCAAAGACTTGAAACATTTCGAAGTACCTTTACTCGATTGAAAAATAATGTTTATTTCTAGATTTTTGTCTATCTGACCATAACTTTGGTTCTTTCAATGTAATATTCGAACAACGCCATTTTGGCATTCTTATCTTGCCATCTTGGCTTTTATAATACTTTGTTTACGTTGTTATTATTCGAATTTCCCGCAGGCTTGGTTTATATTTCTTTAAATATTTCCCATTAACCTTTAGGACACGTTTATCATCTAAGAGTTCTTCGACTTCGTAGGCATTGTTAGAGAAAACTTTTAGTACTCGAAACGGTCCTTCCCAATGAGGTGACCATTTACCTAATGCTTTGTTCTTCTTATCCATAGGCAATATGACTCTCCAAACCAAGTCATTAATAACGAATGCTTTTTTCTTCACCCTCTTATTGTATGTTCTGGCCACTCTTTCTTTTTGCCTCATCAAAATATCCAACGCATGTAATCTAATTTCATCCAATTCAACTAATTCATTCATCATCATTTCCCAATATAACGCGGCTGGAATTTCGTTTTGTTTCTGTATTCGAACTGATTGCAGGTGAATTTCTACTGGTAACACTGCATCATGGCCGAATGTAAGTTGGAAAGGAGTAGTGTTAGTGGCTTCCTTTGGAGATGTTCTACAAGCCCATAACACTTGGTCCAGAGTTTTGTGCCAATTTCTTGGCTTCTTGCCAATATGCTTCTTGATTAATCCTATTATTACTTTGTTTGCCGCTTCGACCTGTCCGTTTGCTTGAGCATAATATGGGGTTGATGTTAGCAATCTAAACCCCATTTCTTGGGCAAACCCTTGCATCTTTCTACCAGTGAATACAGAACCTTGGTATGTAGTTATACTTTCTGGTAATCCAAATCTATAGATAATGTGCTTTTGTATAAATTCGATAATTGCCTCTTGATCAGCAACTACCAAAGGTATAGCTTCGATCCATTTGGTAAAATAATCTACTCCTACCAAGATATATTTCTGACCTTTGGACGAAGCAGGATTTATTTCGCCTATCAGATCTAATGCCCATCCTCTGAATGGCCATGGTTTGATGATCGAATGCAGCTCACTTGCAGGGGCGTGTTGAATTCCTGCGTGTTTCTGACATTCCTCACATCCTTTCGCAAAGTCTATGCAATCTTTGAGCATGCTAGGCCAATACAAACCGTATCGAAATAGCAACCATTTCATTTTATGGCCTGCTTGGTGTGCCCCACATGCCCCATTATGGACTTCAGACAATGCTAAATATGCCTCACTTTCTCCTAGGCATTTCAATAAAACACCTTCTTGGGTCTTTTTGAACAATTCATTCCCCATGAGGAGATATGACAATGCTCTATATTTTGTTTTTCTATCTACTTTTAGCGTTGGGTCTGCTAAATAATTCTTTAATGGACTTCGCCAATCTGTATCTGACAAAGTATTTATGGCTAGAATTTCGAATCCCTGTTTCTCGGCGTATCCCAATCTCATATTTTCCAGATCCGATGGTGTGAATTTGGTAGCCATAACTCTCCCCCTTATTTCGACCAAATCCTTAAAATTCTTGGTGGATACTCTATAACCTGAAGCCAACTGCGCTAAGTCATTTGCTTCTTGGTTTTCTAGTCTTGGTATGTGTTGAATATCCATGTATTCAAACTTTCTCAATAGCCTATTGACTATGACGAAGTATATCATTAGATTTTCCTTTATGCACTTATATTCTTTTGTGATCTGTTTGACCACCAACTCAGAATCTCCTTTAATTTCGACTCTGGTTGCCCCCAATTCCAACAAAGCTTCAAGTCCAACAATGAGCGCTTCATACTCAGCTTCGTTGTTCGAACAACGAGGACCATCTAATTTATACTTGAATTTTGTTGGAATTCCTTCAGGAGAAATTAGAAGGACTCCAACACCACTTCCATTCTTGTGGGTTGAACCATCAAAGTACAATTTCCATGGTTGCATTTCGACGTAACTCATGCTTGTCTGCTCAACCAACGAATGATCCACAATGAAATCAGAAATCACTTGACCTTTCATAGCTTTTAAGGGCATGAACGTCAATGAATATTCTGTTAAGGCCAGAGCCCACTTTCCAACTCTACTATGCATTATTGGCTTTGAAAGCATATGTTTAATGACATCGAAGTGAGACGAAACATAAACATCAACAGGTTTTATATAATACTTGAGTTTCATACACGAGAAATACAAACAGAGACATAGCTTTTCTAAGTTGCTATATCTGGTCTCTGCATCATTCAGCACTCTACTTAGATAGTATATGGCTCTTTCGACGCCATTGTTATCTTCTTGTGCTAACATACTACCTATGCTAACTTCGGAGGCAGATATGTACAATCTCATGGGCTTTCCCCATGATGGTGGAGACAAGATAGGAGGCTGAGAAAGATATTCTTTTATTTTGTCAAACGCCTCCTGGTGAGCTTCGTTCCATTCGAAGGCTTGACCTTGCTTTAGACGAAGTAACGGAGAGAAAGCTTGAGTCCTTCCACTCAGGTTCGAGATGAATCTTCTGAGGAAGTTAACTTTCCCTAGCAGAGATTGCAACTCCCTTTTTGACGCAGGTGCTTTCGTCTCCATTATGGCTTTGGTTTTGTTCTGGTTGATTTCAATTCCTTTCTTGTGGACCACAAAACCAAGAAAATCTCCTGCCTGCACAAAAAATGCACATTTAAGGGGGTTCATTTTTAAGCCATGTTTTCTCATTCGCTCGAATGATTGGCTTAAATGATGCAAATGTGCTTCTGCAGATATAGATTTGATGACTATATCATCAATATACACCTGCATGAAGGTTTCGATAAAGTCATGAAAGATTGAATTCATCGCCCTTTGATAAGTTGCCCCAGCATTTTTTAAACCAAAAGGCATCACCACCCATTCGTAGGTGCCTAAGGCTCCTGGGCAACGAAATGCTGTCTTTGCAACATCTTCTTCAGCAATGAAAATCTGGTTATATCCAGAGTATCCATCTAACATGCTCAAGTATTCGAATCCTGCAGCAGAATCTACTAGCATTTCTGCCACGGGCATGGAATATTGATCTTTAGGGGTTGCAGTATTTAAATCCCTGAAATCTATGCAAATCCTTAAAGAACCATTTTTTTTGATAACAGGTACTATGTTTGCTAACCATTCGACGTACCTTGTTGTTCTGATGAATTTGCAACGCAGCAACCTTTCGATCTCAGCTTTAATTTTTGTGAGAACCGCTGGCGCGAATCTTCTGGGAGTTTGTTTGATGGGCCTCTTGCCATCTTTGATTGGCAGCCTATGTTCGACCAACTCCCTCTTTAAACCAGGCATCTCATCATAATCCCATGCGAAACAATCTTTGTTCTCCTTAAGGATTTCGATCACTTTTTTCTTGAGGCTTGGGCTAAGTTTGGCACTTACGTAAGTTACTCTTTTTGTTTTGTCATCCCCTAAGTTGATTTCTTCGAGTGGGTCCTGTGCCAACATTTTGACACCTGAGTTTATGGGATCCCTTTCGAAGCCTAAGGGTTCTTTGTCATAGATGGCATCCAACCTTTGATCCATCTCCAACTCTTCGCTGGGTGAGCATTTCGAACTCCCCCCATTAACTTCATTCGTTTTTTCAAATGATTCATTTATTTCAGCCTCTAAGGCCGCTTTTGATTCATTCTCAGCCATATAGGCCGAAATCCTTTCGAAAAAGGTAGATTCAGTCATGGTTAAGGTTGTCGAAGTCCCAGCCTGCTGGCCGTTTTGGTATAGCACCTTCAACTTCCTCTTCTTCACTAATTATTGTTCTATCCCAGTAAAGTCCATCATGACGAAGTGTCATGTAATAGTGGGCATTTCTAGTTTCATTTATCTCATCATTTGGAACACATGGAGCAATCTTCGCCAGGTTTTTATCATAATCCCTTTTGTCAACTAGATTGACAGTTGACATGAAGTAACTCTGATCTGCTTCGATATTTTCCACGATTCCGTCATCTCTCCACAGGACCAGTCGTTGATGCATTGACGAAGGAACTGCTCCCACGCCATGGATCCACTCTCTTCCTAGCAGTAGGTTATAGTTGGCCTTGGCTTCGACAACCATAAACATGGTGGGCCTGCAACTTGAGCCTATTGTTAATTCCAACTGGACCACCCCCAGTGTCTTACCCACTTTTCCTTCATAATTGGATAGAACCATATTATGGGGCTTGATATCCCCTTCACGGATTTCCAACCTTTTTAGCATGAAATGGGGAATCAGATTGACTGCAGCACCCCCATCCACTAGAACTTTGTTTACACCGTGGACACCCACTTTCGCCCGAATGAAAAGTGGTTTGAGATGATTCTTCATTGTAGGCTCTGGACGTTCGAAGAACGCATTTTGTTCTTCAACAGCCCCATTGTCCATCACGTAGTAGCATACGGGCCTATGTTTCATTAAATCTGTGGTGTCTTCTTCCTCATATTCATTGATTTCGGTTTCTTGCCCGAATTCGCAGGGAAGCACAGACACTACGTTACAGTTCAGGTTAAATGAGGACTCCCCCTCCGATTCGAAGTTATCTGTTATCATATCTTCGTCCTCTTCCGGGCCTGGGGTGTATTCCTTTGGTCCGTCTTGTTGGTCTTCAGAAAAGAGCCTTCTGTTGACTGGAGGTTTCTCTTCCGTCTGACCTTTTGGTTTATTGGTGCTTGATTCACCTTGTATCTTTGTTGAAGTATCCCCTTTGTTTGCCACAGCTTCTCTTTCAGCCTTTCGAATCCTTTGCTGTCTGCGCCACTGGGATCTTGACATGGGGTTCCTTCCTTTGTAATTTTCTAATCTGACTTCCTCCCTTTTTTGTGTGTTGAATTGCCTCCTGTATGTCACGGCATGGCGTGCATTTCGTTCAGCATTCCTCCATTTGTCTTTGCCTCTGTCATTTCTGGCTTGCAGCCATCTATCGGTTGGCACTTCAGCAGGGAGTTTGAAAGTCACTCTTCGAGCAACTTTGGGGTGAGGGCTATCTGGTCTTCGCTGTTTGTATCTGCTGTCGAAAACTAAGTTACACGAATGATTGCTAATTGTAATGCTAATTGAAAAGACATAGAAAACTGTATGGAAAATGAAGTAACTGATTTCGATCCATAGAACATTTAACACAAAAGGTTTCTGGAATGCAGAAGTTTAAAATATGAAGAAAGCGTTTAATGCAAGAAATCTAGAAAGGAGTTTAAGTGAAAGTACAGGTTTGAAGAATAATACTATGAAAGTAAAGATATTGAAAGCGTAAAAGTTCTCTGAAACATAAAGTGCTTCGAAATGTAAAGAAAGCAGTAAAATGTAAGACTTTGAAGAAAGGACTTTGGAATGAAAAGACAGTAGATAAAGAAACTTGTAAATGTTGTTCGACAGAAAGAAAAAGAAGGAAAGTGCTGGAAATAGTAAAAAGGCTTTCATTAAATTAAAAATACATGGTGCTATCATACATACATCTCTCTTGCATTCGTTTCCCTTGCCATGTGGTAGTTTGAATGTTATTGAGTATTTTGTATAACAGATATGACACACCGAAATCCTAACACTAAGACTTCTATTTATACTAATTCGACCCTAACGGTCTCGCTACAAGATCATGCCACGTTTCGAACATGCAAGACAATGTTCCTTTCCTCTTTCCACGTGTCCTCAAATGCTCCAACGCATAACTTTCAAACTTTGAAAGTCCCGCTTTCATTTGAATTTCAAATGCTTTGGTGTTCTTCTGCTTCGAACGCTCTTCTCAGATTTAGCTTCACTGCTGTTTCGAGACCCCTTTGAATACGCTCCCAAGATTACCGTTCGAAGCTTCAAACTTTGACACACTCATTCGAAACACTGGTTCTGCAATCTCGAACGTGGTGTTTTAATTCCATTTCGATCATAACTTCTAGCTCTTTTTTTTGAATTCCAAATAACACTATCAAAATCTTCAGCCAACAGTCATATGTTTTTCTTTGACTGTATTTTGTTTTTATTCTGGTGTGATTTTCTTCTGGTTTATCATATTTTTGTATTTTTGTTTACTTGTAGTTATCTTGTTGTTGCGATTGGTTTTTTAATCAGAGTCGCCACTACTAGTTTTTATCCTAAGGAAGGGAATCTAATAAGAAACCCTAAATCGTAAAACTGAGATTCTAAGATTCGGACCTCTTTAGACGAAAGGAAGGTGTTAGTCACCTTTCATCTACCTTATTCTTAAGGATACTATATTTAGGTTTAGGTTTCAGGTTAAACAGGGTTTTAATTTTTAATAGGGGAACTCGCCACGATTTTAGTCGTATGCCTACGTATTCTCTTAGGAGGAATCAAAGTCTCAATTCATAGTTCGTATGAGTTTGTGTTTTTTAGGGGTTGCAAAAGTATTTTTGAATCGCCTCACACATTGACCGGGTGTAGAGATTGTGGAATTTTGGATTAAATGCGCGATTAGTCAAAATATATTTGGAACCATTTAGCAAAAATTAGTTTTTTAGGTTAGTTTATTGCGAAAAAAGATTTGATGTTTGTTAGATATTTTTTAATCATATTAATTGTAAAATTTATTAGTTAATACATGATTAAAGATACTTTAACGCAATAATATATATGCATGAGTTTTTAAATAAAATAATTTATTTAAATGATACTAATAATAATAATAATAATAATATTTTAGTGAAAATAAAATAAAATACTAAAATAACAATTATTATAAAAAAAAGAAAGAAATAAAAGAAATGCAAAAAATAATTAGTAAAAGTTTATATAAAAAAGAAAATAGAATAATAAAGAAAATTAGAAAAATTAAATTAATTTTTAGGGGGTGCATTATTGTGACTGGTAAATAAAACAGGGGTGCAACAAAGGAACTGGGTCCAAGTTCAGATATTGAACTGGGCCCAGAGGGGGGGTGTGAATTATTTGCCGGTTTAGCAACTACTGGCAAGGGGGGTACGAAACTGAATGGGCTAGACCCACTATGCTTTGAGAAAGGTCCTGGTTAATAGGGTGTGTGAGGGTGTATAACACTTATGATAGACTTGGCCTCACGAACGTCTAGTGGAGATCAAACGGACATAACGAAGAGTACATGTTAATTACTATATACGCACGTACACAAGATCGTTACAGCATATAAGTTTTTGTTTTTCACATTGTTTATCTCGTTCTTGTCTTACAGCCTTCCTCGTTTCCACTCAACCAGTACAAAGCCTTGTCCTCATTTCAAACCCTAACGACAACAATCGTCGCGGCGACGATGATTCCACCCTTCCCCTTCACCGTAAATCCCAACCCAGCAACCCCTCCATCACAATACAGAAAAATCACTACAAAAAAAAGCGAAGTCTCGTTTACCTTCGTTCTCGATTTCTCTAATGTGTGGTGTTTCGATTTTGATCCACCTTTCCTCTTCAATTTGCAGGAACCCGAGGGTGGTAACAGCGACTGAGCTTTGGGCTTGTCAACGGCGGTTAGGGTTCCAGATATTGAAACCCTAACCACTTTCCTCCTTCGCCTTCACATAAGTTGGATCGGTAATCGTTCTTCTTCTTCACGTTGCCTCTGAAAACTCTTCCAAGCTCCCAATCGTTCTTCGATTTCTTTTCTCTCTTTTCTGTATTTACTTAGTTTTCTATTTATAGGGTTAGTAGCAATTGATGTTATAAATTAGTTAGCATAGATATAGGGTTTTTTAGAGAAAATTAGGGATTTGTAATTCTGTTGTAATTGATTCAAAATTGATTATATAATATATTTGATTTGGGAATGATTTTGTAACATGAACTGGATTTGATTCTGTACTAACGGATCTGGACTAATTTTATTGATTTTGAGATTTGAGTGAATTACAGAGATTTGATTTACTTTCGTAATTTGCAAGATTTCTATAAAAAAAATCTATACAGTATATGTTTGTTCCTGAAATGCGCGTATTTTTTGTTTTAATTGGTACAATAGATGTTCTTTTCATTTGGGCTTGCGTCGTTTCCTTAAGTCTAGCGCTTCTTCAATTGAATTTGGGCCTTGGCAATCAGCCGAGTATGTTACCAAGAACAACGATACTTATTGTTGTCTTTTTTTTTCTACTGCAAACAACATTTTTTTCTTATATGGATTGGGCCCAACAGGTCTGTTATGGAACAAATTTTTTTTGCAATCATTAACAAAAACTCTGAATAACTAATAAAATATTTAATGAAATAATAAAATATTTTAGTAATAAAAATAATCGGTTATGATAACTCTTTTAATATTTTGTAAAAATATTTTATGGACAATTACGAATAGACAAAGTATACTGATAATTTTTTCCAAAAAGTAACAAAAAGTCAAATAGGCTAATAAAAACTCTCAATGGGCCTAATCTTATAACAATACCCCCTCCTTGCTACTTAATAATCAAAATGAAGATGGGTCAAATGAATCTGATGGGCCTATATGTTGCAATTTCAACTTCTTCTTCTTACTAACAACAACAAAACTTAAATGGACTTCATTATACATAAACTTAATAATTTTTATGCAATAACTTTTCATACTTGAATCTCATGGGCCATTGGCAAACATGCTTCGCAAATGGGCCTATAGGTATATGGGTCTTTCCGATTTAGAAAGCCCCACTCCCTTACATTAAGACACTCCCCTCTGTTGACTTGGATTCTTAAAAATGGGCCATCAGATATTTTTGGACCATCTTTAATTGAAACATCTAAAATGTGATAGTACGGGTAGGGCAAATTTGGGATACGATACTTGTGTTGTTTCTTTCAACTGTTAAAATATTAAATTAGATTTTTTAAAATATTAGATTAGATTAGATTTGATTAGATTTAATATTTAAATATAATCCAAGTTGTGTAGACCCAAACTCAATTAGGATTGTATATAAATAGCCATAGTTTGTATTGTTATTTGTACAATTCAATAATATAAATCCTTATTTCCTTTATTCTCTCTTTCTCTCCTCACTAAAGTGCCTCACGCACTAACAAATTGGTATCCAGAACTTCAGATTATTTTTCTTGATCAAGTTTTCAAGAATTCCACGTAAGAGATCGTGTTTCTAGGACAAGTGAATCAATCGTTGCGAAGATGGATAGTGATAAGAGCATTTTGAATTTCTGTATTTAGGGTTTAACATTTTCAACTTCTAGTTATTATGATGTGTGTTCATGTTATAAAGTCTACTTTGTCATCCATGCCAGCTCAAACTCAATCCATTAGGTTAAGAATTCATCATATGAAAGAATTAGTAGAGAATTATGTTAAATGGTACATTAATGGAGAAGTGTCTGAAATGAATTGGTCTTGGGATGTGGACTATATGTCATATATGTAGTTGGAAGATTTGATAAGAAATAAGGGATATAGAGAAATCAGGTGTATGTGGTATTGGAATCCTAGGTATAGTTTTTTTCGTGGCCTTAGACCCCTAAATTATGATGGTGATGTACTTAAGTTTGTTGAGGATGTGAAAGGATTTGACTTGGTAGATGTGTATGTAGAGTACTTAGTTAATAATCTTGGAGTTATAAATGATTCATAATTATTACATGATTATGATGCAGAAACTGATGTTGAAGTTGTAAGTGAGCATGATGATACTGATGTTAATGTTGTAAGTGAACAAGCTCATACTGAAGTTCAAGATGGGAGGGATGTCAATAAGAATTTTGGTGATGAGGATGATGATGACTATGATGGAACCGGTGGTGAGTTAGGCAGTTTAAGTGATACTGAATATGACATTAGTAAGGGGGTGCATTATTGTGACTGGTAAATAAAACAGGGGTGCAACAAAGGAACTAGGTCCAAGTTCAGATATTGAAATGGGCCCAGAGGGGGTGTGTGAATTATTTGCCGGTTTAGCAACTACTGGCAAGGGGGTACGAAACTGAATGGGCTAGACCCACTATGCTTTGAGAAAGGGCCTGGTTGATAGGTTGTGTGAGAGTGTATAACACTTATGATAGACTTGGCCTCATGGCCGTCTAGTGGCGATCAAACGGACATAACGAAGAGTACATGTTAATTACTATAGACGCGCGTACACAAAATCCTTACAGCATATAAGTTTTTGTTTTTCACATTGTTTATCTCGTTCTTGTCTTACAGCCTTCCTTGTTTCCACTCAACCAGTACAAACCCTTGTCCTCTTTTTAAACCCCAACGATAATAATCTTCGCGGCGACGACGATTCCACCCTTCCCCTTCACCGTAAATCCCAACCTAGCAACCCCTCCATCACAATACAGAAAAATCACTGCAAAAAAAAGCTAAGTATCGTTTACCTTCGTTCTCGATTTCTCCAATATGTGGTGTTTCGATTCTGATCGAACTTTCCTCTTCAATTTGCAGGAACCCGAGGGTGGTAACAGCGACTGAGACTTGGGGTTGTCAATGGTGGTTAGGGTTCCAGATATTGAAACCCTAACCACTTTCCTCTTTCGCCTTCAAATAAGTTGGATCGGTAATCGTTCTTCTTCTTCACGTTGCCTCTGAAAACTCTTCCAAGTTCCCAATCGTTCTTCGATTTATTTTCTCTATTTTCTGTATTTACTTAGTTTCCTATTTATAGGGTTAGTAGCAATTGCTGTTATAAATTAGTTAGCATAGATATAGGTTTTTTTTTAGAGAAAATTAGGGATTTGTAATTCTGTTGTAATTGATTCAAAATTGATTATATAATATATTTGATTTGGGAATGATTCTGTAACATGAACTGGATTCGATTCTGTACTATCGGATCTGGACTAATTTTATTAATTTTGAGATTTGAGTGAATTACTCAGATTTGATTTACTTCTGTAATTTGCAAGATTTTTAAATAAAAAAAATCTATACAGTATATGTTTGTTCCTGAAATGCGCGTATTTTTTGTTTTAATTGGTACAGTAGATGTTCTTTTCATCTGGGCTTTCGTCGTTTCCTTCAGTCTAGCGCTTCTTCAATTGAATTTGGGCCTTGGCAATCAGCCGAGTATGTTACCAAGAACAACGATACTTATTGTTGTCTTTTTTTTTTCTACTGCAAACAACATTTTTTTCTTATACGGACTGGGCCCAAAAGGTCTGTTATGGAACAAATTTTTTTTGCAATCATTAAAAAAAACTCTTAATAACTAATAAAATATTTAATGAAATAATAAAATATTTTAGCAATAAAAATAATCGGTTATGATAACTCTTTTAATATTTTGTAAAAATATTTTATGAACAATTACAAATAGACAAAGTATACTGATAAATTTTTCCAAAAAGTAACAAAAACGTCAAATAGGCTAATAAAAAAATCTCAATGGGCCTAATCTTATAACAATACCCCCTCCTTGCTACTTAATAATCAAAATGAAGATGGGTCAAATGAATCTGATGGGCCTGTATATTGCAATTTCAACTTCTTCTTCTTACTAACAACAACAAAACTTAAATGGACTTCATTATACATAAACTTAATAATTTTTATGCAATAACTTTTCATACTTGAATCTCATGGGTCATTGGCCAACATGCTTCGCAAATGGGCCTATAGGTATATGGGTCTTTCCGATTTAGAAAGCCCCACTCCCTTACATTAAGACACGCCCCTCTGTTGACTTGGATTCTTAAAAATGGGCCATCAGATATTGCTGGACCATCTTTAATCAAAACATTTAAAATGTGATAGTACGGGTAGGACAAATTTGGGATATGATACTTGTGTTGTTTCTTTCAACTGTTAATATTAAATTAGATTTTTTAAAATATTATATTAGATTAGATTTGATTAGATTTAATATTTAAATATAATCCAAGTTGTGTAGACCCAAACTCAATTAGGATTGTATATAAATAGCCATAGTTTGTATCATTATTTGTACAATTCAATAATATAAATCCTTATTTCCTTTATTCTCTCTTTCTCTCCTCACTAAAGTGCCTCACGCACTAACAAATTGGTATCCAGAACTTACAATTATTGTTCTTGATCAAGTTTTCAAGAATTTCACGTAAGAGATCGTGTTTCTAGGACAAGTGAATCAACCATTGCAAAGATGGCTATTGATAAGAGCATTTCGAATTTCTGGATTTAGGGTTTAACATTTTCAATTTCTAGTTGTTATGATGTGTATTCTTGTTATAATGTCTACTTTGTCATCCATGCCAGCTCAAACTCAATCCATTAGGTTAAGAATTCATCATGTGAAAGAATTAGTAGAGAATTATGTTAAATGGTACATTAATGGAGAAGTGTCTGAAATGAATTGGTCTTGGGATGTGGACTATATGTCATATATGTAGTTGGAAGATTTGATAAGAAATAAGGGATATAGAGAAATCAGGTGTATGTGGTATTGAAATCCTAGGTATAGTTTTTTTCGTGGCCTTAGACCCCTAAATTATGATGGTGGTGTACTTAAGTTTGCTGAGGATATGAAAGGATTTGACTTGGTAGATGTGTATGTAGATTACTTAGTTAATAATCTTGGAGTTATAGATGATTCATAATTATTACATGATTATGATGCAGAAACTGATGTTGATGTTGTAAGTGAGCATGATGATACTGATGTTAATGTTGTAAGTGAACATGCTCATACTGAAGTTCAAGGTGGGAGGGATGTCAATAAGAATTTTGGTGATGAGGATGATGATGACTATGATGGAACCGGTGGTGAGTTAGGCAGTTTAAGTGATACTGAATATGACATTAGTAAGGGGGTGCATTATTGTGACTGGTAAATAAAACAGGGGTGCAACAAAGGAACTGGGTCCAAGTTCAAATATTGAAATGGGCCCAGAGGGGGGGTGTGAATTATTTGCCGGTTTAGCAACTACTGGCAAGGGGGTACGAAACTGAATGGGCTAGACCCACTATGCTTTGAGAAAGGGCCTGGTTGATAGGTTGTGTGAGAGTGTATAACACTTATGATAGACTTGGCCTCATGGCCGTCTAGTGGCGATCAAACGGACATAACGAAGAGTACATGTTAATTACTATAGACGCGCGTACACAAGATCCTTACAGCATATAAGTTTTTGTTTTTCACATTGTTTATCTCGTTCTTGTCTTACAGCCTTCCTCATTTCCACTCAACCAGTACAAACCCTTGTCCTCTTTTTAAACCCCAACGATAACAATCTTCGCGGCGACGACGATTCCACCCTTCCCCTTCACCGTAAATCCCAACCTAGCAACCCCTCCATCACAATACAGAAAAATCACTGCAAAAAAAAGCTAAGTATCGTTTACCTTCGTTCTCGATTTCTCCAATATGTGGTGTTTCGATTCTGATCGAACTTTCCTCTTCAATTTGCAGGAACCCGAGGGTGGTAACAGCGACTGAGACTTGGGGTTGTCAATGGTGGTTAGGGTTCCAGATATTGAAACCCTAACCACTTTCCTCTTTCGCCTTCAAATAAGTTGGATCGGTAATCATTCTTCTTCTTCACGTTGCCTCTGAAAACTCTTCCAAGTTCCCAATCGTTCTTCGATTTATTTTCTCTATTTTCTGTATTTACTTAGTTTCCTATTTATAGGGTTAGTAGCAATTGCTGTTATAAATTAGTTAGCATAGATATAGGTTTTTTTTTAGAGAAAATTAGGGATTTGTAATTCTGTTGTAATTGATTCAAAATTGATTATATAATATATTTGATTTGGGAATGATTCTGTAACATGAACTGGATTCGATTCTGTACTATCGGATCTGGACTAATTTTATTAATTTTGAGATTTGAGTGAATTACTCAGATTTGATTTACTTCTGTAATTTGCAAGATTTTTAAATAAAAAAAATCTATACAGTATATGTTTGTTCCTGAAATGCGCGTATTTTTTGTTTTAATTGGTACAGTAGATGTTCTTTTCATCTGGGCTTTCGTCGTTTCCTTCAGTCTAGCGCTTCTTCAATTGAATTTGGGCCTTGGCAATCAGCCGAGTATGTTACCAAGAACAACGATACTTATTGTTGTCTTTTTTTTTTCTACTGCAAACAACATTTTTTTCTTATACGGACTGGGCCCAAAAGGTCTGTTATGGAACAAATTTTTTTTGCAATCATTAAAAAAAACTCTTAATAACTAATAAAATATTTAATGAAATAATAAAATATTTTAGCAATAAAAATAATCGGTTATGATAACTCTTTTAATATTTTGTAAAAATATTTTATGAACAATTACAAATAGACAAAGTATACTGATAAATTTTTCCAAAAAGTAACAAAAACGTCAAATAGGCTAATAAAAAAATCTCAATGGGCCTAATCTTATAACAATACCCCCTCCTTGCTACTTAATAATCAAAATGAAGATGGGTCAAATGAATCTGATGGGCCTGTATATTGCAATTTCAACTTCTTCTTCTTACTAACAACAACAAAACTTAAATGGACTTCATTATACATAAACTTAATAATTTTTATGCAATAACTTTTCATACTTGAATCTCATGGGTCATTGGCCAACATGCTTCGCAAATGGGCCTATAGGTATATGGGTCTTTCCGATTTAGAAAGCCCCACTCCCTTACATTAAGACACGCCCCTCTGTTGACTTGGATTCTTAAAAATGGGCCATCAGATATTGCTGGACCATCTTTAATCAAAACATTTAAAATGTGATAGTACGGGTAGGACAAATTTGGGATATGATACTTGTGTTGTTTCTTTCAACTGTTAATATTAAATTAGATTTTTTAAAATATTATATTAGATTAGATTTGATTAGATTTAATATTTAAATATAATCCAAGTTGTGTAGACCCAAACTCAATTAGGATTGTATATAAATAGCCATAGTTTGTATCATTATTTGTACAATTCAATAATATAAATCCTTATTTCCTTTATTCTCTCTTTCTCTCCTCACTAAAGTGCCTCACGCACTAACAAATTGGTATCCAGAACTTACGATTATTGTTCTTGATCAAGTTTTCAAGAATTTCACGTAAGAGATCGTGTTTCTAGGACAAGTGAATCAACCATTGCAAAGATGGCTATTGATAAGAGCATTTCGAAATTCTGGATTTAGGGTTTAACATTTTCAATTTCTAGTTGTTATGATGTGTATTCTTGTTATAATGTCTACTTTGTCATCCATGCCAGCTCAAACTCAATCCATTAGGTTAAGAATTCATCATGTGAAAGAATTAGTAGAGAATTATGTTAAATGGTACATTAATGGAGAAGTGTCTGAAATGAATTGGTCTTGGGATGTGGACTATATGTCATATATGTAGTTGGAAGATTTGATAAGAAATAAGGGATATAGAGAAATCAGGTGTATGTGGTATTGAAATCCTAGGTATAGTTTTTTTCGTGGCCTTAGACCCCTAAATTATGATGGTGGTGTACTTAAGTTTGCTGAGGATATGAAAGGATTTGACTTGGTAGATGTGTATGTAGATTACTTAGTTAATAATCTTGGAGTTATAGATGATTCATAATTATTACATGATTATGATGCAGAAACTGATGTTGATGTTGTAAGTGAGCATGATGATACTGATGTTAATGTTGTAAGTGAACATGCTCATACTGAAGTTCAAGGTGGGAGGGATGTCAATAAGAATTTTGGTGATGAGGATGATGATGACTATGATGGAACCGGTGGTGAGTTAGGCAGTTTAAGTGATACTGAATATGACATTAGTAAGGGGGTGCATTATTGTGACTGGTAAATAAAACAGGGGTGCAACAAAGGAACTGGGTCCAAGTTCAAATATTGAAATGGGCCCAGAGGGGGGGTGTGAATTATTTGCCGGTTTAGCAACTACTGGCAAGGGGGTACGAAACTGAATGGGCTAGACCCACTATGCTTTGAGAAAGGGCCTGGTTGATAGGTTGTGTGAGAGTGTATAACACTTATGATAGACTTGGCCTCACGGCCGTCTAGTGGCGATCAAACGGACATAACGAAGAGTACATGTTAATTACTATAGACGCGCGTACACAAGATCCTTACAGCATATAAGTTTTTGTTTTTCACATTGTTTATCTCGTTCTTGTCTTACAGCCTTCCTTGTTTCCACTCAACCAGTACAAACCCTTGTCCTCTTTTTAAACCCTAACGACAACAATCGTCGCAGCGACGACGATTCCACCCTTCCCCTTCACCGTAAATCCCAACCCAGCAATCCCTCCATCACAATACAGAAAAATCACTGGAAAAAAAAAGCTAAGTCTCGTTTACCTTCGTTCTTGATTTCTCCGATATGTGGTGTTTCGATTCTGATCCGACTTTCCTCTTCAATTTGCAGGAACCCGAGGGTGATAACTGCGACTGAGCTTTGGGGTTGTCAACGGCGGTTAGGGTTCCAGATATTGAAACCCTAACCACTTTCCTCCTTCGCCTTCAAATAAGTTGGATCGGTAATCGTTCTTCTTCTTCACGTTGTCTCTGAAAACTCTTCCAAGCTCCCAATCGTTCTTCGATTTCTTTTCTCTCTTTTATGTATTTACTTAGTTTTCTATTTATAGGGTTAGTAGAAATTGCTGTTATAAATTAGTTAGCATAGATATAGGGTTTTTTAGAGAAAATTAGGGATTTCTAATTCTGTTGTAATTGATTCAAAATTGATTCTATAATATATTTGATTTGGGAATGATTCTGTAACATGAACTGGATTCGATTATGTACTATCGGATCTGGACTAATTTTATTGATTTTGAGATTTGAGTGAATTACTGAGATTTGATTTACTTCTGTAATTTGCAAGATTTAAAAAAAAAAATCTATTCAATATATGTTTGTTTCTGAAATGAGTGTATTTTTTGTTTTAATTGGTACAGTAGATGTTCTTTCCATTTGGGCTTGCGTGTTTCCTTCAGTCTAGCGCGTCTTCAATTGAATTTGGGCCTTGGCAATCAGCCGAGTATGTTACCAAGAACAACGATACTTATTGTTGTCTTTTTTTCTACTGCAAACAACATTTTTTTCTTATACGGACTGGGCCCAACAGGTCTGTTATGGAACCAATTTTTTTTGCAATCATTAACAAAAACTCTTAATAACTAATAAAATATTTAATGAAATAATAAAATATTTTAGTAATAAAAATAATCGGTTATGATAACTCTTTTAATATTTTGTAAAAATATTTTATGAACAATTACGAATAGACAAAGTATACTGATATTTTTTTCCAAAAAGTAACAAAAACGTCAAATAGGCTAATAAAAAATCTCAATGGGCTTAATCTTATAACAATACCCCTTCCTTGCTACTTAATAATCAAAATTAAGATGGGTCAAATGAATTTGATGGGCCTGTATATTGCAATTTCAACCTCTTACTAACAACAACAAAACTTAAATGGACTTCATTATACATAAATTTAATAATTTTTATGCAATAACTTTTCATACTTGAATCTCATGGGCCATTGACCAACATGCTTTGCAAATGGGCCTATAGGTATATGGGTCTTTCCGATTTAGAAAGCCCCACTCCCTTACATTAAGACACGCCCCTATGTTGACTTGGATTCTTAAAAATGGGCCATCAGATATTGCTGGACCATGTTTAATCAAAACATTTAAAATGTGATCGTACGGGTAGGGCAAATTTAGGATACGATACTTGTGTTGTGTCTTTCAACTGTTAAAATATTAAATTAGATTTGTTAAAATATTAGATTAGAATAGATTTGATTAGATTTAATATTTAAATATAATCCAAGTTGTGTAGACCCAAACTCAATTAGGGTTGTATATAAATAGTCATAGTTTGTATCATTATTTGTACGATTCAATAATATAAATCCTTATTTATTTTATTCTCTCTTTCTCTCCTCACTAAATTTCCTCACGCACTAACAAATTGGTATCCAGAACTTCCGATTATTGTTTTTGATCAAGTTTTCAAGAATTTCACGTAAGAGGTCGTGTTTCTATGACAAGTGAATCAACCGTTGCGAAGATGGCTACTGATAAGAGCATTTCGAATTTCTGGATTTAGGGTTTAACATTTTCAATTTCTAGTTGTTATGATGTGTATTCTTGTTATAAAGTCTACTTTGTCATCCATGCCAGCTCAAACTCAATCCATTAGGTTAAGAATTCATCATGTGAAAGAATTAGTAGAGAATTATGTTAAATGGTACATTAATGGAGAAGTGTCTAAAATGAATTGGTCTTGGGATGTGGACTATATGTCATATATGTAGTTGGAAGATTTGATAAGAAATAAGGGATATAGAGAAATCAGGTGTATGTGGTATTGAAATCTTAGGTATAGTTTTTTTCGTGGCCTTAGACCCCTAAATTATGATGGTGATGTACTTAAGTTTGCTGAGGATGTGAAAGGATTTGACTTGATAGATATGTATGTAGAGTACTTAGTTAATAATCCTGGAGTTATAGATGCTTTAGAATTATTACATGATTATGATGCAGAAACTGATGTTGAAGTTATAAGTGAGCATGATGATACTGATGTTAATATTGTAAGTGAACATGCTGATACTGAAGTTCAAGGTGGGAGGGATGTCAATAAGAATTTTGGTGATGAGGATGATGATGACTATGATGGAACGGGTGGTGGGTTAGGTGGTTTAAGTGATATTGAATATGACATTAGTAAAGAGTCTGTTGATTTAGTTTCCAACAGTTTAAACTGCTTAAAATGGTAAAAATGTATGTAATCAACATCACTTACATCACTTAATAGTGTGAATTTTAATATTTAAAATGTTCTGAATCTTGATGTTTGATCTTTGGATATCTTCAAAATCATCTTGTGGAAGAGTTTCCATTCTGTTACTCGGAGTTCCGTAGTTCCACAATGGGAAAATTTCAAGGTAATATTGTGCTTTCTTACTGATATTGACTGAACTATTAGTGTGTTATGCATTCTGAGATATAGCTGATAATGTGATTTCCTTTTCTACAACACTTCTTCAGCTTTTCTGGTCTCAAATAAGGTAATTTCGAACAAGTTCCTTATTTCGTCCTAAATAATTGCTAAAGTAATTGTTTATTTGTTTATATGATGAACTGTACCATGCTTTAATGTAACTCTGATGTTAGTGACAATTGTTAATAGTTGTTAGCAATATGTTAGAGACTATGTTCCCTACATAAGTCCAAAACTCAGCATACGATTTTAATTGTTTTGGATAATTAATTATTGGTGTTATACTCAAGCTTTATTCATTTGCCATGCTCTTTGATAGCCATTTTATAGACACGTCATGGTTGCAATGTATTTTTAAAGATCCTATCCAAATATTAAATTGTATTTGAATAACACCTTCTCCAACATGCAATCACTCTGCTAGTTTAGTTTCTTATGCTTATCTATTATATTAACTTATCTTTCTATGTTATTAATTAAATAAGCTCCTTATATCTAGAAAATTTGATAATTAAGATGTTGGTTTGTTACTTTATCAGATGTGGTAGATGAGCCATTTCCTTTATTTCACAAGATATCTCAATAAATTGGAAGTGGGAACATAACAGACATTACATATTGTTTCCAAATTATTCTCTCAGGCCTTTTTTATAAGAAATAAAGAAACAAAGAAATTGTAGACTCTTTTATAAGGTATGAAACTCAAGTGTATTATGATGTGCTAATTCAGAACAAAAATTCACAACTCAGCATGATAGTGATTTCTCAAGAGAGTTTAATTGGCTTAAAGATAAGTAAGTGTTATAATTACTCCAAAATATAGGCTTATTTTAGTGTAAAATTTATTTTTATTTTTGCAATAGATATTAGAACTATGTTGTCATAGCTTGAGATTTTTTCTCCTGTAGGTAAGAGATCTATTTTTGTTAACTATCCATTGAAATTTGTAGTTTTTCCTTACCTCAAAATAAAGGTTTACGGATTATGTTATTATCTAGGTAATAGTATCTAGGATTGATTTTGAAAACTCACTATATTTAAATTCTTGTTATTAAAATTACTTCTTTTGTTTTTAGTTCTTGAATGGACATAGAAATGAATAACATCAAGTGTCGGTTTAAATTCTTGAAGTTTCGATGAAGTATATATATGAGAGTGAGTTTGGAGTCATCAGCATTATTATTTTTTATTGGAGAGTGTCTTGAACAATTTTTTTTATATAAAACTTAGATATTTAATGTTTTGTTAACAAGTCTCTCGGTCTCATGTTTAAGAGACGTCGATGGTAGCACTGTTACACTGCTACTTTTTTGAGTTTTTTCTTGACATGTAGTTTGATTCGAGAGATCGAGTTGCTGCCAAATTGCAGCTCTACTGCGTCGAGGGTGAGTTTGTCCTGTATCGACTGGTGATTTACACGAATTTTTTCGCAGAGACTTCACTATGGTCCACGTGTTAGTTCAATACCTGCTATCGTGCATAGTTGCTCAAGTCGATATGTTCGGTAGAGGTTGTAACATGTTTTTTTCAATAATATCATACAACTGCTTTGTTCTATTTTATCTGAAGTTGTCATAGTTTGTCTGCAGCAATGGCTTTAGTGATTGCAAGGTGATGTCCATATCTGCTATGCATATTTGGTATATTTAGGGTTTTAATAGTTGTTGTACTTGGTTGGATTTGTAAAGTATGATATGATTTATGTATTGTTGTGTTGTCTTTGTTGTTGTTTAGGCAATTCACACTGGTTTATGTTATGTATGTCAATTTTGTTGGTTTATTAATAAAATTAGAAGGATTGTTTTGTTAATTTAATATTATTTATTTTGGATAGAGTATTAGGAATAACTTTATTTTAATAGTTAATATTTTGATTTTTTTTTGTAAAAGAAGTGGAAATTATGGCGGTTAAAACCATTGTTATTTACGACCAAAAAACTTCATTTTTAACCTACAACATTACGGCGGTGTGTACCGCGGCCTATGATAAACCGTCATTTTTTCCTTGCGGCATCAAAGTTTACGGGGTTTTTAGAACCGTTATTTTTTGTTGTTGATTACGCAGTTAAAACCGCCACAATATGACATTTTTAACCGCCACGATTTGCATATTCTTTTGTAGTGGTAAACCGAGACCGGATCAAATTATCTTCATTTTCCCTGTGAGAACCAAGATTGGATCGATAATTTTTGGTCAGGTAACTGGATCAAAAGAAGGTAATCGGATCGATCTTTATTCACATAACATAATTGTTTAATTCACTATGTATAATCTAGATTCTTGGTAAAATAGATAATGAAGGGCATTATATTACATTGTTCATAAATTCATAATCTTCATTCTTAATTTACATTGTATCATTGAAATTGAAAGGAAGGAAATTACAGAAGGATAAGGAAGGACATTACATTACAACACCTTCTCAAAAAACTTGTTAAAACATAAGTTATAAAACTTATGTTTTCAAAAAAGTACAAAATAACATTATATATTTTAATGATGCCTCAGAACAATC